>JABWIB010000895.1:30776-44752 GCA_016617825.1 Platyplectrum ornatum
GTGTAAAATAGGGCTGTGTCATGAAGGACCAAATAGGCCGTGTCTTAAAGGGGTTAAATAAATAAAAAATGTAAAAAAATCGAAGTAGAAAATGCATTTTCAGGAATTAGTCTGCAGACTCCCAAATTCTCTGTGGGAATTCTGAACATTTGACATAGGGGCCTAAATATACTAAGCGGGGTGTCCCTGCATATTTAGGCCAAAGAGTTTGAAAATCCCAATTCAAAAAAAAAGTATTTCCCCAAAAATGTACCTAATATTGTTTTTTTACGAGCAACAGCCTAATATATTATTTCTAGTATACAAACACATAAAGTAGTGAAGTCATTAGTGTCATGTTAACTTTATTGAGACATATACAATAATTTTCCAGCGGCTTCACATGCAAATAAACTTAAATGTTGTCGGGATTATCGCCAATCAGCTTAGCAACCCTGAAAACTATGGCTTTGACACTAATGTCAGTCATTTTGGGCATTTGCAATAAAAAGTGCAGTTCATTTTGTCTGTTTAAGCAATGCATATAGGCTATGTACATTAGCGACATGCTGAACTCATTTACTCTGTAGGTGTTTTCATGTCAGCAAAAACATTATTGATCGCGCTTTCTATCTTGCTGACTTTTTCCTTAAGCTTTACAGGAAACAGAGATGCACAATGCACAAGAGCCAACTTTCTTAAAAGTGTGGATGCTTTAGTTACTCTACAGACCCAGACTGGAATCTACAAACAAACACATCCTGAGTTTTGAGAAACCACAAGCAGCTATTGGGGGGTTTAGGTACAATCCACAAGTGGCTGTGGTAGATCTTAAGCAGTGGAGTATGGGCACACTGCAGGTATATTCCATGATAGAAATTATAGTGCAGGTTAGTTTACTGTTATATATCATGGTGGTTATACTGGCAATGTCAGTAACACTATTACTACATTTAATCTATTATTAAATCTTATTTTTAAAACCATCTGGCAATGCAATCCAAAAACAGCATTACCATACCTTTATCCCTGAGACTGCGAAGTACAGGCTGGCAACAGCAGCTTTAACTCAGACATGACATGTTGTTCGTGCACATACTGACTGTATACTATGCTGACTGTCTGGATTGATCTCAGTTGTGTGAGGTTGTTCTTTAACGTTTATCCACCCATTCTCTTCTACAGAACGCCTATCTAAACACAATTGGCGCAACAGTGATTTATGCCCAGGTCTGGATCATCATAATAGTGCAATCTGCAAAGAAACACAGAACTACACTTTCATATGACTTACGAATCTTGAGACGGAATCAGACCCTTTATCTATATTATTGATACTTAGAAATATTCCTTGCTGTCTTTCACCTTTATTACATAGCTTTGTGATAAATCTATGTTTTGATAATGTGTACAATGTGTGGCGCATTGCTATAGTTTTCTATAACATCTGATGTTAAAAATCTATTTGAGTTGAAAAACATGAACCTTTTAATCAAATGTCCGACCTAACCTAAGGGTTTATTTCTTTTTAGTATATAAAATGTAATATAAAATATTTCACATTGCCACTGCATTTCACCCCAAGAACATATCTCTGTGTTATTATACAGATTTGGCTACATCCTGCATCCATACGAATAGAACAGAATATAAGGACATGCAGCACAGTAGTATTGGGGGTTTTACTATATAATTCTGACTAAGGAAATCTTTTTCTGACACACAGATTAATCTGCTCATAATCCAATAACATTTCTGCAATACCTTGGCTCATTATAATGATTATTACAAGCATTAGATAGTATGCTAACTGGCTTTATACTCTACATGCAAAGTCAGATAATGCCTGGTGTGCAGTCTTTTTATTGTACTGTCATCTGATTGGCTATCCACTTTCACTTTTCATTTCACTGATTTCTTTTATGCTGACATAATTATGGCATGTAAACACACACACTTATGTATATGTATATGTGTGTTTGTGTGTGTATACAGTAAAGTACAGCAAAGGGTATTGTATAAAAGCAAAAGAAAGTGACATTATTTTTGTTAAATTATTGTTTATATATATATATATATATATATATATATATATATATATATATGTACATATATATTTTGTCATGAAGAGCTGTATATTCTGTGAACTTCTGAGAACACTATCTGAGAGAAGTATTAACTTATCAGTGTTAATGGAGTTGAACGAACGTTGGTTAATTCGGTTTGTAAACTCCATTTTTCTGCTAACATTTCAGTTATACCCCGTTCACACAGAGGGCTATTCCCTGGGTAATTTAGTCAACTTCCCGGGTTGACTGACCTACCCGGGTAGTGTACTCAGTGTGAACGGCACTAAAATTTCTACTAACTACCCTGGTTCAGTGTGAATGGTGTTGACCAGGGTAGTTTGTGAATTTCCAGGGTAGTTTGTGACAGATATTGCCTGATTCACCACTGCAGAAAATTATTTGTAGCAGCTGTGGTCAGATCTTAAAGTGAACTAACTGTCGTTAGTTAAATGTTGTAATTGGAGAGGAAATATATATTGTGAATGCGTGTGTATATATATATATATATATATATATATATATATATATATATATATATATAAATATGTAGATAGATTTGGCGCTCTAATCATTACAATAGTAATGTAAATGTGCTTTACAAATGCAAAGTATGGGTGCCCTCGCCAGGGGTAGGAGAGTAATTGCTTACTCTTAATCCCAGATATATTATCCGTCATGCGCGGCACTCCAATGAAACAAACTCCTTGTGAGTCCGACGATTCAGTCTTATTTAAAACTTTCTTGAGGGACAAAAAAATAACATTGGAGTGCTGCCTTTTATTTAAATACAGATTAGTTCAAAGAAATGTTAATTTAGAGTTCAACTCTGAAACATCACCCAATTGATTATGCAATTTTTAATTGTATTATCTACTGCAAATTATCACCATTTTTGTTTTGAATTCTTTGAGGAGGATACGCCTCTTTAATATGCTGTGTTTTCATTTATGTAATGAACATATGTAGGCAAATCCACTGTATTCTTGCTATCTATTCTGTTTGTTCATGATCTTGTTATGAAATATACTAACCTGTATCTTTTTCTTTTATTTTTCTCTTACAGACCTTTATAGTACTAAACAAAGGAAAAACAATCTTCAGATTTAGTGCCACGCCTGCCTTGTATATTTTAAGTCCTTTTAACCCATTAAGGAAAATAGCTATTAAAATTTTGATACATTCATATCCTTTTTTAAAATGTTCCTATATTTTACTAGTTTGTTACTATGTTGGTACATTTCTGATATAATATCTATACATGGACTGTTGAAAAAATCGGGAGTTTTTTCCTCCATCATAAATGTAAAAAGGGTCATCATTCAAACATAAACTACGTATTACCACATACATTGATTTATAAAAAAATATCTGTTTGAAGTGGTGTGAAATTTTTCTAGATTAGTGGTTAACAGTACATGTTTTCCTGTTATCCCAATAATCACAAGGGATATAATGATATCACCTGCTGATCTCTTCACATGTATCACTGTAAAGATCACAGCAAGGAGTCCTGGAAAACATGCCATTTAGTGGTACTTGAGGAGTGGTTGAAATCCCCTGCTGTATTGTATAGTACAGGCCTGGTCAACCTGTAACTCTTCAGAGAGGTTTTAAACTACCAAAGTCCCATCATGCATTGGTAACTATAAATTATCCTTATGTGTTTCCACTTGTGGTGTAATGGTTTATGGTGGAAGTAAAATGTGAATATTTACAAGTACACTTATATATTCTACTCTACTCACAACTCAGGTTTGGAGTAACATACAGGTAAAAGGATTTAGTTGCTGAATATGTAACTATACTGTATCATATACTGACTAGCTTCTGTAGAAATAAACTTATACAGAAATAACATTTATAACATTTTTTTCCCCTATTATGTAGCATATTTCCTTGACAACAGCATACAGTATTTAGCATGATCATTATGTGCACTATTTTGACAAATTGCGTATTCATGACTTTTAGTAATCCCCCAGACTGGTCTAAACAAGTGGAGTAAGTACATTTTATTCATTTATAAATATATATGTTATTCCATATGAAAGCTGCTGTCTAAAACATGCTCGTTGACAGTTACATTACTGAGTTATTTATTTAATATAAGGGAGATAGTGATTTTTTTGGTAATATGGAAGATAGTCTTCATCTGTACATATGGTTTAATATGTCATAGCTCCACGTAGTAATTCACGTAGACACTTAATTGATTTTTGTTGTTGTTATTATTATTATTATTATTATTATTATTATTATTATTAATAATAATAGTAATAATAATAATAATGATAATCATCATAAGGTCACCTTCTTAGATATGCAAAGAATGTGCCCAGGTTTTCAATCAGTTAAAATTACGTAGTATTTTGCTAGGCTCAGACTAACCCTGTAACCCTACCCCTGGCCAAAATGAATCACTCTGTCTCTGTTCACTTTAAAATTGAGGCTGTGATTTTATATTAATGTATTTTTTTATTTATGTTTTGCTTATCACAGGTATACCTTTACTGGAATTTATACATTTGAATCGCTTGTGAAAATCATTGCAAGAGGCTTTTGTATAGACGGTTTTACATTTTTACGAGATCCATGGAACTGGTTAGATTTCAGCGTCATTATGATGGCGTAAGTTTCCTTATCCTATTTATTTTATTGTAACACTAAATAATAATTTAGTGAACAAATATATACAGAATGAAAATATAGTTACATGTAAAATGCAGATGTCAGGAAACGTATGTAACTTAAGATTACAGAAGGGATGGTAGTTAATGCCTCTTAGAAGTTTGGGACCCTAACAAGTAACTCCTTTGCCTTCCAATAACTGGTCCTCTATACCGATCCCCTCCAAGTTGAGCCCTAGACATGAGCCTCACATGCCTATTGAGAAATGTATCTAAATCTGCTATCACACCAGCCCTTGTCCTGTCCTGCCAACTTTTCTGTCTTGACATGTTTGACAATGCAGACATATCAGAGAGTACATGGTACAAATATACAATATACAGCTTTAATACAGAGGCTTCAGTAAAAAGTTAGGCAACACTGACGTTCAGTGGGCGGGTTTTAAAAACTGAATCGTTCAGATTGCATTCAGATGCCGGTTTTATTTCTGCCCCAAGGGCGATCTCATGGGTCACGTAACCTATGCTCTGCCACAAGAGACAGGAGTTCACTTCCCTCTCCTGCAAGTCTGCACGAGCCTCTGACATAGACCTGGATTTCGTTCTTAGAATTGATATTACTAAAGTTGCACTGAAGAGGCTGTTCCATGCATTTTCAGATGTAGTCAAGTCCCTTTCCAAACACAAAACCTATCAACCTGCCTTTGTTACACAAATTAATAACGTATGACACTAAAAGTACACCAAGTACACACACACAAAAACAGTCCACCTTCTCATTAGTGTGACCCTATTCACCATACTCATTTAACTCAAAAGTGAAAGTGTATAAACTTTTGCACGACTGCAGACAATCATAAAATAAGTTACTTATGTTTATAGTGAAATACAAGCACTAAGCCTAGTAAACAAGGAAATGCTATTTTTATATGATAAGTGCACATATCCCTCACTCTCTTATTGCAAATTCAGTTGTTTACAACATTGAACTTAATGATGGTGGAGGACACGTATCAAAGTGTTGTATTTACAGTCTCCACCAAGCATTGTTTCCAGGCTAACCCTACCTGTGCCTATGCAGCTATGTGTGCAATGTCCATACTGCCACACTTTGAAATGCCATGAACTTTGCATACTCCTAAATTGCATATTAAATATGTTCAATATGTTATTATTGCCTAGTTGTTGGTTTAAAATATTCTGAAGTAACCCTTGCAATTATGAAAACTGAAATTAACTTTACTTTTTATAAACTGCTGGTGACAAATGTCTGTACCAAAGAGAAACATGTACTAATTAGCCCATTAGTCATCAAAACATCAAACGCCACCTCCCATAATTTCTCTATATACTGTATTCAAGTACCACAACTCTGACAATTTAAACTTCTCTTTTTTGCATTATATCCAGTTTATAACAACACAAATCTTTAATAAATTGTTGTTAGCAATACAGGACGTCTTATTACCCAACTTATAGATATAGAACTTATAGATTGATAGAACTTATGGATTGATCTACTTTGTTTGTCCTCTTAATATCATACTTATGAGATTGGTTTTATTTATTTTCAACTGTGCACACCACACTTGTTATTTCCATGTGTTATAACATGGTAATTTCCCAGTTATGTCCAACCTCTATATTCACCCAACTTCAATGTTGTGAAACAGAGACATACATACATTATGTACATACATTAATTAAATCTTTATAAATTAGTCCCTGTTTACCTGTATTGGTGGTTGCAATTACATATTGTTCATTTAAATATCAATTTTAAACAAACTGAATGTCACATACTGACCTTTGATCATCATTATTCCTATACTATTTGGACTATAAACAATACCTTATGTACATTTACACAGAATTATCTGTCAAAAAGTATTATGAATAACTTCAATATAATAGATTACCCTTACAGTCTGTATTCATGTGTTCCCACATTAAAGCAACGAGCCACAATTACTATTGTTGTGTACTTAATATGTCATGATCAAACTTTGCTCTCTCACTCTCTCACTATCTTGGTGCTTGGTGCTTGGTCTTGGGTGTGTTAACATTTTAAATACCTTCACTTTTAATGCCATACTGTGCTTTTCTATTTTAAAACTAGAACATCTAGTATAGTTATCAATTAAACATCATCTGAATAGAATCAAATTAAAGGGGCAGGTCATTCCTCGGTGTAACTAGTGTGGGCTGCTTATGCACGAAACACATATCACAAAAGATTCATGGTGAAGCTCAGAGACAAAAGTACTGACATCGGGCTTTGTCAGGAAACTTATGTAATTTAAGATTACGGAAGGGATGTTAGTTAAGGCCTTTTAGAAGTTTGGGACCCTAACAAGTAACTCCTTTGCCTTCAGTAACTGGTCCTCTATACCGATCCTCTCCAAGTTGAGCCCTAGACATGAGCCTCACATGCCTATTGAGAAATGTATCTAAATCTGCTATCACACCAGCCCTTGTCCTGACGCCTCACAGAAAAAGACTTGCTTCTGGGGGATTTGTGCTCTTCAATTTTTTTTCCAATTTTAGGTTTAAATAGTAACCCATCCTTCCACTATATTTTTACCATAACCTTGAAAGTACTAGTTTAGGAGCATTCAAAGTTTTCCCAAGCAAATTGGATAATACTCAAGACAACGATTTAATGACTCGCAGATCGCTCTATATTCATCCATTTAATGCATACCACATTATTTTCACATTCACAGGGCTGTTCAACACAGTTACTTTTCTCTTTTAAAAAGTATTTGCATTGTTTTAAAAGTACCCTCACCCACGCACTGTGGAGGCACAGAGTATTTTGGACAGATCCAGTGTTCCTAGGAATGGAACCTATGAATATAGAAACTATAGATGAACCCCTGCTTAAGCCAGTCTTAAGTTTACCAGGGATTAATATATGGTTCTTTCTATAACATATGACTTGCAATCAAGGCTTAGTCGTCTTTTAATAAATCCCTGGGAACAAAAAGGCTATTGTTGAACTTCGATAACCTCATCCACTACACTACAAGTAACTCTGATTTGATTCTGCAGGTATATAACAGAGTTTGTAAACCTAGGCAATGTTTCAGCTCTACGCACTTTCAGAGTTCTGAGAGCTTTGAAAACTATATCTGTAATACCAGGTAAGGTGGCCTGCAGTCGATGTTAGGTGTTGGTTAGGCCCTGTGACGTACTTCCTGTGTAGCTGTTTTGTGTTTTGTCATTGTGTTTGTGTGTGACCTCCCTTATTGCAGATATGTGACAGAGTTTGTGGACCTTGGGAATGTCTCAGCGCTGAGAACATTCAGAGTTCTCCGAGCTTTGAAAACTATCTCTGTCATTCCAGGTGAGAAAAAATTTAAACACTAAGGCTGAGCTTTCACGTACTTTCTTTCAAAAATGGTACCAATACATTTTTGACAGGCTTTGCAGTCTGCCTTTCACTGATAAACAGAGCTGAATGGTGAATGCACATCACACTGCTCTTTTGAATATGTGTATAAATACTTTAAGGTGACATGTGCTAATTGATGAGCTAATTATCTCCTTGCCCAATATGAGTCCGTAAGAGAGCGTGATGGAAAAATAAACACAAATATGCAAACTGTAAACCCTGTAACACAACAAAATAAGAGAGCACTGTCTAGCAATGTATACATTGCAATAATAGCTCTTTATTACTAATGGGCAGGTCTATATAGATCACATTGCTTTCTAGCATTTTGTCAAATGTCAAACCTCTATGGCCCTCGCAATCTGCACAAGATGAAGTGTTATTCAGGTGTTTGATTCCCAAATAAAGCAGATGTTCTGTCACCATGCATATGTTTCTCATGGTAAACATCTACTTCACCAAGACTGCCAAGCCTAATGTTACAATAGTCATTTGTTGCATGGCAAAGAAGAGCATTGGCTTTTTATTGAATTATACAAAAGAATAATGCCATTCTTTCCTTGCATTGTTTCCAGCACAACAACTACTGTCAGGGCTGCTTGCTTTGTACTAGACAACTATTGGATCTAGCAACTTATTGAATGCATGTCTCAGCTACAGTGAAGTTCTTATTGTTGTCCTCTATGTAGGTATATATTTTTTTATCAGTACAAAGGACAATGAATAAGAAAGTCAAGTAAATCTGTTGGAATTATATAAAGATGCCTCTTCCCTCATAGATTTAGATGTATACACTACAGCTCTCCATGTAATTCGCCTCTATCTGCAACACAATAGACTGGACTACTGCAAACAGGGTGTTTCTCTATCTCTGGGATGGGCAAGAACCTGTATTTTGCAACTATCCTGAGTAGTCTGCTACCAGACCTCAACCAGACCACAACTGTATGGATCAACTTTTTATTATTTATATAATACAATAGTGCTAATTAACATAAAAAAATAAATGAAAGGAATGTCATGTAGATTTAACACGTTCTTTAAGTTAAGTTAGACTTTGTCAACTTGCCAAGCTGATTTGTGACAAGCTGTATGTGCTGGAAAATAAAATCCCATAGATTTTTAGCCTAATAATAATTTCAAATGTTTATGTGCATGGCATAATCAATACTTTGAACATTTGTTTTTCTTTTAATCCATGAATAGGCAAATTATTGTTTGGTAGCAAACATTATTATTTACAAATTTGAAGGATGAAAGCAACTCAGCCTTGGCGTTTAAATGATTTGCATGGAATTCTTGATATCCCAGCTTGACTCCCACTCATGGAAGAGTTTGCTGAGTTTGTGATGACTACTAAATTTGCATGCTTTTAATTGCAATTGTTGTCTTAGTTTTTCCGCTGTAACTTGTGTTATTAAGGGTGTTATCAGGAATATGTTATGTTTTTAATCTAATGCTCAGTTACCTAGTTTTGTTATAGGAAATAACATAATGGATATAAATAGTAAAAAAATTAATGCTATACCAGTTTTAGGACTTTGTTCTTGTGGAGACTTGTGCGGAATAGGGGAATGAACTCCCCAGTCACTCCCCTCTTCTGCAACTGATCACTAAAACCCAAAATCTTTAAATTTAAAAATACCCCCGCTTACCTTGGTCCAGCCCAGTGGACATATTAATGTTCCATACACTAGGGGGTCGTCATGTGCACATATCTGGCATACACATGCACTTTTAACCCCACTTATGCACAAGTGTGTGCAATAGTCAAGATATTACGTGATCCTGGATCCAGGCCTTAATCAATAACTCATCCTTAGTATTTACAAAATATCCAATGATTACATAATTATAATATTGTCTCATTGCATGTGCAAATCTGGACCAAAGCATTTATTTAAGCAATATAAATACTCACTAAATCATCAGGGGCTTACCCAGAGTATTAGTGTAACATCAAAAACTGAGGAGGCATTGTACAATGTACAAACAGAATTGCATATGCGAGGTAGTGCTTCCAAATTAAACTCTGGAATACATTTTAAAATTAAAGCTATTTCCTATTTGTGTCCATACAAAATGATACCCTTTTTTATGTCCCTGACATTATAACATGTTTCCCTGCTGCCTCAACCACTATGTAGCACATAACAGGCTACAGTGTCCCTGTCTGTGTGCTGCTTTTGTACAATATTCCAGCAGGGTTCCATGCCTCAGGTCTACCAGAAAAGGTCTAGACTATTATGTTAAGAATGTTCTGGTTCAAATAATAATAAAAAATGTAAATTAAAACACTTATTATAATTTTAATCCAAAGTGCTAACAGAGTACATATGAAGTCATATACCAACAGAACTTTTATTCTTACCTTTCCACCTTTCCAGTCATTTTTGGCCAGTTAAAAATGCCCTATTGTGCTTGAAAAATTATATTTGGATATATATATATATATTTCTGCTAATGTGATATTAAGCTTGGGCCCAGTAATATATTAAAGTGGCTCTATATATTATCATGTATACAACTAATATGAATGTGTCAAGTTTCTTTCCCATACACAAAGCTATTGTCGTTCCACAAAAAAGACTAGTAAACCTAATTATTTTGCTGCCTCAAAATCTTTAGCTATAACATAATAGTTAAACAAATAGTTAAATAATCCTGGTGGATGGCCAGCTGTAGTCTGGTTTTCAATGAGTCTGGTCTGATTTTCAATGAGAATGATTTAACTGTCACATTTCATAATTTCTGCAAATTTCCTTAAATTATTAATTATACATAATTTTTCATACACCTACTGCAAAAACAGAACAGATTAATATTTTTTTTTACTTTGACATATGCAAATTAAGATTCCATTAATAATAACACAATAACAGGAAGCACAATGGAGAAATCAGTTTGTCATGTTAGAAAGCTTAGGAACCAATAAGAAGCTTTGACTTAGAAGATGAAAACTAATAGCTGATTGGTTGGTATTACTTCATTGTTTTTTTTTTCCTTTACCATCATTTATGAAGTTACAGAAAGAGATTATAATATAGTGATAGAATATTGATCTTTGTGGAAAGACATTGTGAATGTGAGTTAGTTAAAGGCATTGAAGCCTCTACATTTCCCTGGTCTCTTATCTGATCTAGTACATTGGCCATATGCATTGCACTAGCATCTTCTCATGGAGATCAATCTTTTACATGCACATAGCTGAAGAATAATGCTGCTAATGTCCTTCAGTGGCCTTTTGGTCCATCGCATTTTTCTGCGGTTATTTGTGTAGGTTAATTGGATGAGGTATAAATAGACAACTGCTTTGTCTTAGCATGTTTTTTTCTTCTGCGCATGTTTTGCTTATGCTGAGCGCACATTTTTGCATCATCACTTATTGATGCGCTTTTATAGGTACATATATAAGTACATTGCTCTATCTTGTTTCTTTAGAAAAAGTCTCTTCCACAGTCATTTCCTATAAACAAGACAGTGATGTACAGTATATTGCTGCCTGAATGTAGCACCAAATTATTCTAAGCTCGATGAAACCTGGCAAACTTTTTGTTGCATATGTTTTGCCACCTTATTTATATATATACATACATATATATATATATATATATATATATATATATTATTGCAACATGCATACATTTTGGTGATGTAGGCTGTTTGTTTGGTAGACATACTTCTATTAATTATGAGATATTAGATAAAAGGACAAGTGTGGAAAAGACTCAGATATTTTTACAGGAACTCAGTGTAAGTCTAGGATGAATGTGTATGTATTTTTGATTTACAATGAGAAACAATGGAGGTCATTTACCAACAAGAAGAAGGCCGAGGTACAGTCCATGCAGTCACCTTTCTGCTAAAGGCTTGGTTTCTCGAGTAAGCGAGCGCCATCTGTGGGACAGCAGTCGTTTGCACAGATGTTGGCCACAATTATTCTTTTCAGTACAATATAGAATCCTCTGTGACCATAGTTTTGTAGAATTGTGGCAAGGAAAGATTTCAAAGTAAAATGAAATCTAAATTTGTAAAATTCTTGTAAATCAGGACTTTGCATATTACTATTTGTCCAAAGTAAAGTAAAGCTATATACGCACATACAGGAGCCCTGATATTCCCTAACTCTTTCTATCTTTCGATGGGCAGCACAGATCATATAGACACATTTGATATGATGTTGTAAATGACCTCCAGTGTAATTTGTAGTATACAATCCCAATGAGATGATATTTCATTTCTATTTTATAAGGTTCCTAACTTTTTATCTATACTGTACAATTGAGTTTAGGCAAAAATGTGCAGTATGTGTTCTACGGCATGTAAATGCCACTGAAGTTCATGCTGGACTGGTACCTGATGCATGGCTGTTATCCATAAACAGAATTGTACAGCCTAGATGTTTGAGCCACGAGCAGACTCATTCCATGTAATGATGGGAGAGATCCAGACTATTATCTAACAAATTATTCCCATTCTTTTCTATTATGTAAAAATATTTCTATTATCGTCATAGACCATTTATACCTGTTAAAATGTAATTTGTAGGATTGAAAAAACTGTGTTGATATCATTCTGCAGGTCTGAAGACAATTGTGGGTGCCCTTATTCAGTCTGTGAAGAAGTTGTCGGATGTAATGATTTTGACAGTGTTTTGCCTCAGTGTCTTTGCTTTGATCGGTCTACAGCTTTTCATGGGTCACTTAAGGCGGAAATGTGTTGTGTGGCCAATCAACCTTGATGAACAGTATTTGGCCAATGGCAGCAAAGGCTTTGACTTTGCTGAATACATTAACAATGAAAGTATGTAATACGGTATCCTTCTAAATTTCTTTTGCTTGCATTTTCTTGCATGCTATATTTTTATGTTTCACTGTCACTGAAAATGAGCTATTTTATAAGTTAGGATGATTTTGTAATGTATTATGCTGTTAGATATCGCATAATACTTTTTCTTGGGTTGGCTAACAGTACTTTACTCAAAAGGCAAAAAAATCCATCCAACAAGCAAAGATTGTGAAATGATGGATTTGCTTATGTTACCAGTATAAATACTAAATTCTAATTTGGGAGATTAACAATTACATCAGTATAACGTAGGCATTATGTCAACTAACCATAGTGCAGATGCAGGCCAGGTATCCTTGAATATGTTTTGGTTAACTTGTGAAAACAAAAAAACTACATATTGCATTAACACACTAACCTAACTATAGTGGGTACAATGGGTGCAGCTTCTATTGTCCCACAAACACTCCTTGTTGTCCTTTCTGCTGGGGACAAGTTTTGAACAGTGCAGTATTGTGCGTCTGTCTAGTTTCCACTAGAATATTTACAAATATATATATATATATATATATATATATATTTGTAAATATTCTATATATATAGATATAGATATTCTATATAGATATAGATATATTATAATGTTTATAATTGTTATATTGTTTTAGGTACTTTAAATGTTTTATATATTTTAAATTTGCAGCAAACTTTTACAAAGTGCATGGAGCTGTTGATCCATTACTCTGTGGTAATGGTTCAGATGCAGGGTAAGTACATTCTTATGATGCCTTAACAATATGATGACAAGTGTCAGGAGAAATGTAGGCAGAGCTATTCTCTTTACAATTTACTTACCTCATTTATCATTATAGCCATATTGAGCTTTATCTGACAATGACCAATTCCTAGTAAGATCCAATTTACCATGTGTCAAAAAAATGTACACATTTTACTTTAGCCATACAAAGATTCCCATACTTTTAGTAAAAATATTGTATATGTAACAAAAGCATTGATATTTATATTACTATTATGAATATAAGTTGTTAGAGGACAGGAGCCTTACTTGTCCCTAATCTATCTATCTATCTATCTATCTATCTATCTATCTATCTATCT
>JABWIB010000895.1:84906-97748 GCA_016617825.1 Platyplectrum ornatum
ATATATATATATATATATATACACACACACACACACACACACACACACAAAGCGGGGAGGATGCTCTAAACACTGAAAAGTAAAGTACTATGTAGGAACAATGCAGCAGAAAAGTAATCATATTGAGCAGAGATTTGAGTCCTCAGTAACAGGATGAAATCATCCGGAGCTCCAATGTTTCAATTGTAATCCAAAACTTTGTAGCTAAGGCTGATTTTATTTTTGTATTATTTTTTTTGTACTGTGGATTGAAATCTCTGAGTGCTGCTCATTTTGTTTATATCCAAGCTGTAGATGTACTTGTATAAAAGTTGCAAATTTGTTTCAGTCAGACTTAAAGGAAAGTGACAAGCAATGAAGAGGTAAGTTACCGTAATTTCATCACTTTATATAGATGTTATTTCTGAACATATATATAATTACATACAAATATGTGACATTTGCCCACAGGAAAAGTTAACCACACCTCTAGGAAGGGTGCCGTTTCTTTTTTTCACCCAAGGCACAAATATATAGGGTTATGGCCCAGCTTCAATACTACTTATGTAACCAGTTTCCCATTTTCTTGTTTCTATGAGGGATGTTTTAATAGTAATATTTGACTTGCATAAATGTTCTGTTGCTCGTTGAAAAACTACAGTAAACACAAAAAGACTGAAAGAAGAATGTGACAGTGATTATTATGGAGATTTTTATTAGAGTACTTATTGATGCCTACACGTAAAAATAAAGAGGTGATGAAGGTGGTAAAGGTAAAATACTTTTAATACTGTTTTTAAGTAAGGGGTCTTTTGAAGATGACCTGCATATAGGAGTAAGTATTGAAAGTATACAATACATTTATAACTGAAAGGACGGCTTCATAGTCTAGTGATGAAGTGAGGGTGCTATTAAATACATTTGTTAAAATAAATGCTGACACAGATGAAGCAAGACTCATGGAGATGTCAATTATCATGGCTAGTGGTGTCATATTTTCCAAAGTTCAATCCAATTTTGCTTTAAATACACTTACAGTGTGGTCCCCTCCTAAATGAGGAGTCGTCCAAGAAAACATATGACATTACTGATCAGCTAGAAAGAAAATTGTGCTGGTTTTTACTTAAAACCAACCAGGAGGGTTGCACATATGGCACAATATCAGAACATCAGAACATTTTGGTCTACCCGGTGAAGTGAGAATGCTGGGAATCAATAACGCATTACAGCCCATTAATCTTCTTAGGGAATTTACCTCAACATCCCTACTTTATGGGCGAGTATATCTCTCTAAGAAGTTTTTGCATGCCATAAGAAGACCAAGGACATGAACACTGCAGGAGCAGAAATACCCGTGGCCCTGACTGGTCTGTTAAGCGGTAAGGCCACAGATCAAAACTACAGTCTAAAGCAAGGACGGGTAAAGTGCAGCTCTCCATGTGTTGTCATACTACACGTCGCATGATTTAACTGCATATACATCGTTCTTAGCATGTAAGCTGTCATGAGCAGGGTCCTCCACCCTCCTGTCTTCTTTCTTAACATGGACCCACCTCCCTTGTCTGTCTCCCCTGTTTCTACATAGATCACTAACACAACATGACTAACTACTATCTAAAAGTGAAGTCTGCAGACTTCCCATTTATAGTCTTCAGAATTAAGATTTGTTAAAGACTGAAAACATTTTAAAATAAGTTAATAGTGATGATCATGATTTATTATTATTATTATTATTATTATTATTATTGATAATTTATTATTATAATGCACAACATGATATCCACAGAGGCATACAGCAATATCAGAGAATATTTTGTCATTAAGCCCTGCCCAGTCATAGGGCCAGATTCAGCTTTTCACGCTCATGACCATACACTATAAGATAAATTGTTCCAATCAACAGATTTTTCAAGAGTGGCTAAAACCATGATGAATTGCAGGGGAGTAAAATGAATGTCAGTGTGTGCATGCAGGGAGAATACTTTATTGTTGCATGTTGCACACAGATACTGACCAGCATTACTGTTATACTGTTATTACTTGTGCTGGAAACATCATCTCTCACCTGTAATACTGATTGCAATTAATTCAATTTACCTCCCCTGCAATTCAATATGGTTTTGCCCACTCATGAAAAATCTTTCGATTGGAACAATTTATCTTATAGTGTATGGCCAGCTTTACACTCATGAGTTACACTCACATGGGTAAAACCATATAATGGCAAACCTATAATGGCGTCTATGTGATTTTATTCTGGCTGCCGGCAGTGGCCGGCGCCCAGTACAGGACGCCGGGCCACTGCTGGGGGGTAGAGGGACGGCCGGGCCCGGGACTATAGGCCTGGCTGTCCCCCCCTGATGGCGGCCCTGGCCAGGACAATTGTACGAAATTCGTGAGTACATTTCAGAAGTGTAGGCAAACCTGCAATAACACAGTAAAAACTATAAAATCATGATATTCTAAAAAGTGGAATGACAAGTACACACATCAATAAATGTGTATATAATCTTCATTTGTATATAACAAATAGAAAACAAATAGAAGTAAAACAAGATACAACTGTTTGAAAATGAACTATAATAAGTACTTTGGTGGCAATATATTATTTGTAATTACAGTCCAGTAAATACCACTGAATGTATTGTGGCTTTGGTTACAAGTTACAAGTTACAAGTAATTCGATTAACACTTCCATAGGTGACAATGAATTTTCCCGTTGTGTGAAATCCATACATTCTATTCCCAGGTCCCAGTGTGCCCCAGTGGATTGCTGCATATTCCAGTGTCATTTCTTTTTGTGCATACAGTATATATTCTTTTCCAGACTGACAGGTTCCTTAAAATTCCTCAGCCCACTGGGGAATTTTAATGCTACTGCACTGGGATGGGGGGTTTACAATATGGTTTTTATAAAAATAAAATGCTAAGATGCAATATAGAATTTTGCCAATAGATGGTACTGCAGTACCAGTGAGCACTTAATTTGTACATGATCGGCCTCTTTTGGCATATAGTAAACACAAAAGAAACATCTATGTAACATCTTTTTTATGCAGAACTCAAAATGGGGGTGTATGTGTTCTTCTGATTTAAATAATAAATTATAATTTTTTTTTTTAGCTTTTTTTTGGCATTTTTCCCATGCTAATATGTTGGTGTAGTCTTGTCACTTGCAACTGTTAAAGAAAACCCTGAAACAAATAAAACCTGTCCTGTTACTTTTATAGGTTTACCAAATAGTGATTTATGGTAATTACATAAACTAATTTATTACCTGCTATGACTGCTGTATATAACTCATTACCCACTTGTGAATCCTAATGAAATAAGGTGCGATAATAGTGATAATAGCAGATACTTGTTCTTATGAATGACTATCTTTTTTCAGGCTTATAAGGTACATGGCATCCGCTAAGTATGGACTTCATTATTAAGGTATGACAAGCCGCAGACACATCAAAGCCCATTAGGCAGCAGATTACCACAGATACCACGCCGGATTCATACAATAGCACTAAGTAAGACAGATGACACAGGTTCTTAATGCTAAGAAATGTTAGGCCAAAGTGAAATTATTTCATAGTCCAAAGGGCATACATTGCTATTACATTATACTAGATTTCATAAAGCAGTATCTTCCAAGGGACCATTTAATTAGAAGCAATTCAATATAATAATACTTGGGCAGCTTCATTGGATGCTTTTATTGTAATGTGGCCCTGATCAGCCTACATGACAGCATGATTCTGTGTATACGCAATAACCATCATTAGGACAAAGGTATCACTGCTGAGTTGATGTTTAGCTACAGGTCATGAATTTGTTTATCCCTGTTGTGTTGGCCTAGTGTAAGATAAAACACAGTGTCGGCATGCCACAGTACATTTAGCTGGGATTAGAAAAAATCCTACAATATACGAATTACTGTGTGTGGGTGTATCACGTTACTAATATAAGCTTAATATGTTTTGATTGGTCATATATCCTATACCATCTGTCCTTACGATCAATTAAAATGGGGATCAAGTGTCCTGTAGTTGTTAGACAGTAGTTCTGCCAGGAAAGAACAGATATGTTGTCATTGCATCTGGAGACACACAGCAATATGATACATAATGTAATGTATTGCAGAACAGATGCTGCTGCGAGGAAGAAGACAAATCGTCAGAGCTATATCCATGACAAAGAATTGATATTACATTTACAAGCGCTAACAAATAAGTCTTAAACATGTATGTGTTGTGACTAGTAAGACTATAGTACTGACTACCATTCATAACAGGCTAACTAGCATCCACAAGTATCCAGAACTACTTGTGTGTAATGAGCACATTCAGAGAAATCCATAATTTCATTGTATAAAAAGTCCAATGTTCTACAATGTTGAGTCTCTATAAAACATTTCAGTATAAAAACACTAGTTCTGTAATCTGATATATTTAATGTTCTCCATTGATCTTCCGTCACAATTACTATGCTTGGCCAAATTAATTAAAACATTATTACTAGCAGGCGGCATGGATCTTAAAATGTATGTAAGAAAAAATAGTTAGTGGACTAAGGACTATGGTATAAGGAAACATGTAGTGCTGGGAGATGGATGTTAGCATTGCGTGAGAGGCTGGCTTTTGGGAGACAAATTTTTTCTAATGTATTAAATGTATTTAGTTCAACAATACACTTCAGAACTAAATTCAGGTTCTCCGGAGGTGTACCCTTTCAACACTGCTTTTACTATGGCCATGGACCTGGACATTACAAGGTATCAGACAGAGAAGGCAAAGTATAAAATAACAGCTTACCCTGATTTAAAATTTTTAAGTTTTGAAGAAACTGAAGAAAGAACTGCAAATTCATAATATTCAAAACAGTGGTCGCAGTGGACATTCAGAAGTGGGGGTATGAAAACACAGAAAATAATGGAAGTCAATGGAGATTTTAAATTTTTCCATTACATCAGTGGGAGAAGTGCCGGTATGTCATACCCCCGTATACCCCCCCACTTCGAGCCCTGATTCAAAAGCAAAATGCAATGATCCCCATCCATGATGACAAGAAGAAGACATGCACATATTGTACCAGATTCTGAGTGTAAAGTTACATCTGGGAAAAAACTTGTTTAATTTCAGTGAAGGTAAAATGTTGTTACTGGATTGCCGACTCTCCCAGAATGCCATTTTGCAAACATATACGTACAAGTATTACTTTTACACTGTTATTTAGACTTTAGCTGGGAAACATTATCTCTCAACTCTAATAATGTTTGAAATTTACCTATCCTGCAATTCATAATTTTTTGGTTTTGTCCAGGTGTAACTTTACTTCTTACTTTCATGTCTGGATCTAGTCCCGGATAACTAACCAAGCACTTTATTGATAGTAAATGGCATCTTTGGCTAAAAACTTTAATTACAAATAATATCTAGTTGAATAGCTGGCCATCGTCCCTAATGTTAGCAAGAATACTATTCTCATCATGCTTTGCATCGAATAGCACCTTGTTCAATACAACAGAGCATTCACTTCTAAAGACAGTTTCTACATGCACTACCTGGCATGTGATCAGAACCCTGCCTGAAGTCATACACACGCAGCCTTATACAGAATGAGACCCATATTACAAACACTCAGCTTAGCTCACACTAGAATTTAAATGACCCTCCCACTTATCTCATGCTCCACAGACAGAAAGTGATTGTACAGAAGGCAGATCTGTTTGCCCAGCACTCTTAAGCAATGTTCCGAGCATGAACAGTGTGATCTGACAGCCTATTTACAGATGCTATAGGCCTAAATCACATGTAGCTCTTAAGTCAGGATTTAGCTTTCATCATTATCATCATCATCATCAAACAATATTAATCATTTAAATTTCTATTTTCAAAATAGTTTAGTTTTTTCTTTACACCAGATCGTCTGCAATAATAATCATCATCATCATCATAGTATGCGCAGATTGAGATGTGCACTTGCCCTCAAAAATTGTTCTGTTTGTATCTCTTAAATTCTGGGTAGTTAGTTGCATGAATTTCTCTATGGTATGGTAAACCATGAAATTGGCTTTGTTGCCAAAAGAAAATGATCTGTGGCTGATGCACACTGACATTTTATTAATTGCTTTGGAAAGATTTCTACTCACATTGCTCCTGTACACTGATCTTTAGTTTCTTGTGGATTGTCTACTGGCTATCCCTGAAACATTTGCAATAATATTATGCCGCAATTACAAAATTGTCCACAAGGTGGCTCAATGCAGACATTTGAATGGAAACAAGTTTTACTTGGTACAGTTAAAAAAAAAAGTTTTGTTGCTCTTCAGTGAGGAAAACATAAATAGCAATCTTACCGATATGATACGTTTTAATGGCTAATAAAAAAAACTGATGTTAAAATGCAAGATACAGGCTACTTAGGCCTCTTCATCAGGCATGTCTTGTATTTTTGTTAGCCATTAAAAGGTATTATATCTGCAAGAGTGCTATTTTTGTTTTCCTCATTGAGGAACAACAAAACAACACATTTTCATATGTAAATGTACACAATGGAGTCCTTCTCTAGACATCGGAACATCTTTGACTGCAAATATTAGGAGCTCCCAGAAAGCAAATCAACTGACCACATACTGTTTGAAACGATTCTGCAAAAGACTGTTGTTTATTGTGTCTTTTCCACAGTAAATGTTAGAAAAAGTTCCAGTGTGTATCCTACTTAATGTGAATTATTATTATTATTATTATTATTATTATTATTATTATTATTATTATTATATAATTATATCCTGCTTCAGCTTCTCTTGCAACTTTTCCAGATTGTTTAGTTAATTTTAAATGGTTACATGTAATCAAAAAGATTCACCAGTTTCATCTTTGTACTTGCAAATTTATTTATCAGGTTTAACAGGTTTTTATATGGCGCCATCAGATTAATATGCAATGCATGGCTCACTCAGTAACAAGTGCAACATGTGCAAACCGTCTGCAATGCAAATGTGCATTTATTGGTATCTCTACATGTTACACCTACATAAAGCTCCAGCGGCTTTATCATAACCTGTGTATAAATATAAACTTCTAATGCAAGAGACCTAAATAGGTTGCGGAGTGTCAGCTTCTGGGCTTAGACATGGCCTGTGGCTGCTGCAAATGTATTGACAGAAACAGTTCTTAATTTTGCTTGAGTTTGGCTCTGGATTTCGCTTCATATGCTCCCAGTGTACATTGGTTACAATCCTCAACCACCCCTGCCATTCAAAACACCACTGTCCACTGCCTTAGATGTGCTTGTGTTCATTTCATTTCCCACTGCACAGTGTTACATATAGTTTAGCTTTTTATATATGGCACCATGTTCAGCTCTCTACATATGATGACACTGACACTTCTGATGTCTGCTCCACTAGCTGTTTAGTGAACTAGAGCAGTAATCTGTGGAAGTACCTTGCAGGTTCAGTGTTAACACAGTATAGTAGCCTCCATAAGACTCATATTACCAAAAGCAAAGCCTACTGCATTGGAGGTGGATTTTTAAATATAATATATAATATGCAATATTGTTATATGGAATATGGTAGTTTGTGTAATAATATTTGCATAATGTGGATTGCTCTGTAATCTGACTAAGCATATAACCACTGCATTCACTGTGACCTGGCCCGCTGTGTTTTAAGCTGGTGCTGAGATCTATCAGCACACAAATGATTTTCAGTAGATGAACAATTACATTGCCCATTGCAGCCTTAACCACGCGTAAAACTGGTTTTCAGGTGCAGAATCACATGTGAATACTATTGTTTCACAGTGTTACATATCCATTTCCTTTCATACTGTAGTAACAATGAGCACAGGTAAATTGACTTTGCATGGGAAAGTGGAATTAAGAGACTCTAGAATCCATGGTCAAAAGATAATGTCTATTGTAAAGATGAGCAGTGTTGTGGAACCTACCCCTAATTCTCCAGCTGAGCGGAACTGAAAGTCACTCATCTCCACCAAAAAAGCCTTTGATTGACAGTTCCCAGATGTGTTGATTTATTTTCGCTTTAGAATAACATGGTTGATAAAGAAGAGCAATGAATAAATAATAAGTAATTATTTATTAGGGAAATTGAATATTTATTTTGAATTAAACTGTTCTACATGATATTAGAGGCATCTTAAACAAAACAAATGGTAAAAGTCATTACTGCTCTGTTGCATGTATATGACCATTATAGAATACTTTAAAATATTGTTCCCTCGGCGTAATATATATATATATATATATATATATATATATATATATATATATATATAAAAACAAACAAGAATCCCCAGCACTCTTGCTATTAGCCAGCGACAGACTATGCTACTTTATATAATAAATAAAATGGCAGAAACGTCCGTCACATACACGGCACATATATGTGCTCATACATGTTTAGCCACCAGCCACTTACAAGGCCTTTCTGCTTGTGGTGGTCCTAACTCTAAATTTTTCAGAGCCCGACTTTGGGACACATATATGTGACGTGTATGTGACGGACGTTTCTGCCATTTTATTTATTATATAAAGTAGCATAGTTTGTCGCTGGCTAATAGCAAGAGTGCTGGGGATTCTTGTTTGTTTTTGTGTAAAATACCCTTTTTCCTTTCAAGCACCTGCATTGTATTAGCTTACAAACCAATGTGCAGACTCCATTTTGTGTGTTTGTATATATATATATATATATATATATATATTTATAAATATATAAACTATACATCTTTAGTTTTCATATGATCTATAAAAAAAAAAAAAGAAGTGTTTAAAAAAATGTAAAAAGAAATAAACAACTAGGGAAGAGAGAAATGCAAACAGGTGTAGACCTGATCCGGGATACCTTCCTCATTGTCCGGTTCACATAGGAGGAGCAGCAGGTACCCTCCCAATCTGGCTAATGATTTACATATATAATAACCCGGCATGTTAATGAAGGCAGCTGGGGTCCTTTTGCTCCCCCCCTGGGCCTGGTGCTCTACCCAGTCTACTAAAATTGCCTAATGGTAGCACTGGCCCTGTCTGAGTATATGCAGAACAGGAGCGACCACAGAAAGATCCACTGGCCCATACTTGTGGCTCTGTGGTTTTTCTTCGAATTAGAAAGGTGTTGGTTTAGTTCTGTGAAGGGTGCTTGCTGCAGGCTACATTTCCAGCACATCTAAAATTTTCCACCAGCTCTGGGGTTGTTGTTAATATAAAATGAAACATTTTTAAATAGCACTATTTTATCAAATAAAATAAAATGTAAACATCAACTAACTTTTAAAATACATTTTAGTTAATAAAATACACAACTGTGATTTTTTTTCATGCAGCCTGAATCGCAGTGCATTGCTGTACATCTATTCAGCTTCATAAGACCTTGCAGCCTCTGCCTATATGCTTCTGTTTGCATGTTTTAATAAATGCACCTATTCTTCACGTCCTGTCCAGAATTGGATATTGGATGGAGACAGAATTCCTTCTGGATGCCCTGATCATTATCATCATCATCATCAAATCTATAGCTGGTGTAATTTTTAACATGCTATAACTATACCTGCAAAGTCAACTTCAAAAAAGATCATCCCAGATCTTCACATGGAACTAGCACATTAGTTCAGAACAATACATGTTCACCATTGTGGTTTGTCCATTTGAAGGAAAACTGGAGTAAGACATTGATGATGATCATGCTGATTGATATTATTCCTTAATTTGTGTCTATATGATACAGGATGGATTGTGCAGGATGATATTCAGCTTTTTACTTATGATCCCATTTTATATTAATAGTATTCTTATAGAAATCCATGTAAGTCATAATAACAAATATATTCTTATAGGTCATGTTTTTTTATTTCAGGCAATGTTTTCTTATTCATGCTTGTGTTTAATTTTCATCTACTATTTTATTTTTGCTTAATATTATAAAATAGTTTCTGGAGATGGCAGTTCTCCAGTTCTATATAACTGGATTAAAGACTTCATTCAAATTTTATTTAATATTGGAAGCAGCTAAAGCAGATTTTCTTACAATTATAAAACATATACCAGATTTCCAGAAATATTACAATGGCAAAACTAAATGAAATGAAAACATAGATTCATTTGATCATATTTGTTTATAAGTATAAATAAATATAACAAATGGTATAGCTAATAGATATTTGTTTCTGTCGTACAAATAAAATATATTACGTTTCAGAGTAACAAATAACATATTTCAAGGGAAACCATTGCAGCATATAAATGGGGGCTATGAATTCGGGGTAGTACATACATGCACAGCTGTCAGAAAAAGTGGCAGAAGAGGGTTCTAGTGTCAGCCTTGTATTACTTGCCTCAGATTACTTGGCTGCAGATGCTCTTTAAACGGAGATAAAAAGAAATGTTAGCTGCTTTAGTGGTTGCATTTGCTGATTAATATCTCTTGTAAGATTTAGTATGATAAAGTAAATGCGTGCGCTTCCAATTAAACGGTTAACCAACCAATTGTCATTTTCTTGTATAGTGTGTTTAATGCCATTATTAATATAGGGTTCATGTAACATATCAAAGTACAAGAACTGAACGTGACCCAGCCCTGAACTGGATTTGTACAGCTTGAGGTCAAGAAAGCATTTTATGTTAGAGGGGTTTTTGTGTTTCACTGTCATCTTTATTCTCTACTATTTTTGGTTCCTCCCCTTCATTTATTCCCTAGATTTGTGTGGAAGCTGATTGAAAGTCACCCTGGGAGAAACTCAGACCAGTTTTCTGCTTTACAAAACCAGTTCCATTTCATGATCAGCTTTCCCTGTCTGAAATAATGAGAAAGTACTTCAGCGGAGNATCATAAAAAATCTGTCCAATAAAAATGCATTTGTATTGGATAGCATTTTATTGCCCACATGGCTTCCCAAATGGTTTAGTAACATTGAGGTTATTTTCAGTATAACTCACTGTACATTGACAATTGCTTGCTGCTAAGATATACAAATTAAATGCAAATATTGGAAATAATATATTTTCAGAGTACAAAGACTCATTTTGCTGTTATTTTGCATGGCACTTCTGCTATCTTACATAAGCTATCAAATTAGTAACATTGTATATCAGACTGGGGAGGGTTAGGCACCTGGGGCCACATTCTAGCACTGCTATTCCTTGCCTTTTCCGACCACAAGAGAGGGAAGTGAGGGGTGTTCACACCCATCTCCTGCACTCCGACGCTGGCAGTATGGGAGAGAGTGAACCCCCTGGCCTTCTCTTGAGGTCAGAAAAGGCAGGGGATANCAGTGCTTATGCCCCCATACCCTAAGTCATTTGTGTGGATCAGAAGGTTGCATACAGACAGAAAGTCAGACTATTCTCTCAGTCAGTTTAGATGGGAAATAGGACGATAGTTAGAAGAAGAGTTTGGGTCAGAGTTTTGTTTTTTTCAGAATTGGAGTGATTAGCGCATGATTGAACATGGATGGGAAGGTACCAGTGGAGACAGAGAGATTGCAGATTGTAGTTAGGTTTGGTATAAGCACATATGATAGACTTTGACTAACTTATGAGGGTACGGGATCAAGAGGACACGTAGAAGAGAAAGAAGAGAAGAAAAGAGCAGATATTTCCTTGTGATTTGTGGGTTGGAGTGAAGACATAGTAGGAGATGGACTGAGCTGCATGTTAGTAGTGGAGGAGGAAGATGATAATTCCTGCCTGATCTTGTCAATCTTGTCCTTAAAGTACAATGCAAGATCTTGAGCACTGATGAAAGTTAGAGGATTATGCGTAGGATGGAATAAAACATCGGAAAGATGAGTTTGGGGTTAGAGGCCTGATTAGAAANGAGAGANTAAGTAGNACTGTTTGGCATCGTCCAGGGCCTTTCGATAGGAGTGATAAGCACTTGTGTAATTTAGAAAGTCATGGGAGGAACGGGATAAACGTCATTGCCGCTCTGCTTTACATTAAANTATTTTATGGTTTCCNGTTTCNNCAGTGTGCCAAGGTTGAGCTTGAAGTNGTCTTGGTGCACAGGGGGTAGCAGGAGNGACTAGATCAAGGGCATCAGTTAGGATTTGGTTAAGATGANATACGGCCATATCAGGAGANTGAAAGTCAGGAATTGGAGAGAGCAGTCGNTGAATAGATTGAGAGCTGGTCAATATTAACAGCATTAAGATTTCTACGTGTCTGATATGGTTTAATAAGCTTTGACAAAGGAGTGTGAGTGGTTGTTGAACGTTTGCAGGTGATAAGATATTGGTCACAAACCTTTTATTTCATTCACCTTTTTGCACAAGTATAAAGGCTATTCATGAATAAAATATATATCTAAACATATATTCACAGAAATATAGCTAGCAGTATTTATATTTTGAGGAAATATTTCATTTTAAAGAATCTATTATTTGAATTGAATTCNATTCATAACACTTGACCCTAACATTATTTCAAAACTGAACCNTAGCTCTGGGTTTAGAATAATAGTTGAACATGTAGACCTGTCAGAATAGTCAATTCTATCAATTCTATATTAGGAAAACACAGACTAGAGATTCTTCATGCTAAAGGATTGACCTATATAACATGTAAAAGTGAAATGTATTATGTTAAAGAACTTGCAACAAAATTTATATTTCAAAAATGTATTTTGCATCATCATTATCAACTTTTAACATTTACTTTCTTTAAGAATTTGTTGGAGAAAGTGTAGTCTTTTTAAACACGTAGAAGCAACCTCATGTGTAAAATATTACATGTACGGTACATGGAAGCCAAATGGAAGATGCGATTCANCATAGATAAATGTAAAACTATGCATTTACGTCACAATAACAAGCATGCAACCTATACATTAAATGGGATTAATTTAGGGGAGTCTT
>JABWIB010000896.1:4573-17409 GCA_016617825.1 Platyplectrum ornatum
TTAATTCTCTTATTCCTAGTGTCAGCTGATACTGGACTGCATGTATTTTAACTGCATCTGCCCTAGCGATAGACGCAATCCCGGCAGTAACTCCACTTCCTGTTAATTATAAGGGTAGGAGGATGAGTGNTAACGGCTTTTAACAGAGTGACTTTCAGATATGCTCATTAAAATCTCTTAAAAAAACACACTTAAACTAACAACAATGAATATAAAGCATGAATTTTAAAATGGAAAATTAATGTTGCAGAAATAATAAGAGTCGGAGGCCGGTGCATCATTAAGTAGTCAGTAAATACCGAAGTGAATTGATCATAGCCTGGGAGACAGGAGTGTGTCCACATACAATTAAATCCAGCAAGAACCATTGTGTTTCCCTGTAGGGCAGTTATTCAGAAGAGCACACAGTCATCTCTGCTGAGTCCCTTATAATAAGNATGTTCCTTTCGTACATGGATGACAGCATGCTTGTCAGACTAGAGGACGAGGAAATCTAATGTAATGGAAAAGGACGTCTGTAATGCGGGACTGGCGCTGGGTGTATACGTGGGGCAATTAGTGTCTTGTTTGCTGGCGCGAAATGATTCATATTTATTTGACTGGACAAAAATCTATGTAATATCCAAAGATTGNGATCAGATCTGTGCACGAATCACTCCAGTCACACAGACGGAATACTGATAGCAAGGAGAAACNATAATAGATTGGTCCAAAACGCGTCAGTGGCAGCTTCTTATGGTTCTTGTATCAGGCAGATCTAGAATACTGTGCGTTCCAAAGGGACGCTATATTTCTATACTGCACAAGGTAACTGATCGCTACACATCCTGATCCATCCACATTTAAGAGTAATGGCTCTTTCTATGGAGGCAGTGCCATAACTAGCATGGGAGCTGGAGGAGCTGCTATAGGAATGTAATGGATACTGTAAGTGATTTCCTATTAGGACGGGGGGGGGGCACTAATTGCTGCATCTAAAATGTAATCCCTCACAGAGGGCTCTCTATTTAAAAAGGTGAAGGATCTAAGAAAAAAACAATATAAAACTATTCTATTTTTTCTTTAAACCCCCCCCCCACCTTACTGAAAAAAGAAGGGAGTGATTAGATGAGAGACCTTGATAAGAAAGCAAGGACATACGCATATTGAGGATACATCGTGACATTTCAGCGACTATTTCGTTCTTCACAAGTACATTTATTCATTTTATGGAGGAATATATCATTTGTTACTTATTCTTTTGATTAGTGTTTTGGTTTAAAATGTGGAATATACTGAATAAGTAATGCAGGGTACACACTGACGACTTCCAAATGAGCTTTCAAGGATTTCTGGTAAGAGCTGCTTTGTTTTCTGAAGATCGTCAATATTGCCCAAATATGATAACCATGAACCTTTGCTGCAATGGTATGCCGCAATGATGTAACAGTCCACAAGGTGGCAGCATACAGAAATATGAATGGGACTTGTAAGATTTTGGTGCAGTCAGATGATCGTTGTATTTACTTGTTTTCCAATTTGTAATAAAAAAAAACCCAAAAAATAGAAAACAATAAATAAAAGCACAGAAAGACCTCTCCAGTCCTTTGCAGAGTTCTATAGTTTCTGTATAAATTCTCAATATCAAACTAAAACATATAATATAATTTACTTTCGCCTGGTAGAAGTTATAGAGCTCTTAGTATGCTATGTTAATATTGCACAGTATAATCACTTGTCCCATTAATTGTACTTTAAGTACTTTAGCGTATATATCTGTATTGCCAAAATTCCAATATAACTTCCATAGANAATGAGTTCCTGGGCAATATGCTGCTTGTATGGCTGTAATTTATAATGCCTTATAGGTTACATTTGAAATCCATTTCACAGACAGATAGCGAAAAAGCTATATCCAACCTCGAAAATACAGTAGAAGGATTAACTAAGAATCCCACTAATGGCAGTCCTCCTAGGGATTAGAAGGTAATATAGAAAAGAACTGTCACCGTACATATATTTTAATGATTACATTATATATGCCCTACTTTTCCTTGTTACAGAACACTATGCAAATAATAAAATGTAAAATATGCCATTTTCAGCCGGGTCTTGGTTCAAAAGGAAATCTCCGAGCTGCATTGTGATCAAAGTAATGTAGCAATTTTGCTGCATTCAGACAGCACAACATAAAGAACAGTGCGGAGGAGGGGACGGTGTCGCCAACCAGATATAGAATGTGGGCGACGCTCACAGCTCCAGCACTTTGCCAGTCTGCGAAAGTACAAACGAAAGATCTGTTTTCCATGGAACATATTCTGGATTCGTCTGAGCGGGTTTCCATGCGCCTCATTCAAGAAACGGATAATATTTATTGTCTCCTAAGTGGAGCGTCTCTGATTCAGTGGTTTGATGAACGCTTTATTACGGGCTGTAATGAGAATTTTTCCTGAGTTACGAATGTATTTTCTTAATNCGTTCCCCTTGCAGGGACAGAGAGGTGGCCGCTAACGTGTCCTGAACACTATCTGGAGTCCAGCACAGGCATTTCTATGCATAAGGGTGTCTTACATCTGTATGTCATATACTCAGCCCAGAGAACATATACAATATATATATATATATGCCTACAGCTATAGACTGTACAAGCATCATTAAAGGGCCACGCTAAAGGAGTGTATCCTGTGCCATCAATGGTGTGCGTCCTCAGTCATCAAAGGCTTGTGTCTAGCTCCACCTATAGGCAGGCCCAGCGACAAGGGGGATAGCTGTGACCTGCCGCTGTGATAATGGATTAAATACCATTAGATTGTAGCCGCGGTTGTGCGTTTGCAGCATGTACACAGCTTGGATCGCCGCAGAGGAAGGCTGACGGAGTTACGGGAGAGCATGTATAATGTGCAATATGGAGTTTCTTTCCTCCTATAGAGGGAGGGTTCAAAAATCTGAGTCTACCGGACCCTAAGATTTCTGTTGCCAGCCCTGACTATAGGTGTCAGCAAAAATGTCAAAATGGCATTGGTTTAATTCCTGTAATTGCGGAAACTGCTTCATTCATAGAGATGTCATTACTGGTTCCTAATGAAATCCCAGAGTCCCACCCACCCATAGTGAAGGTATACATTCGCAGTCCAGGGGCAGGACTTTGGGTGACAGCAAGGGAGACAGCAAAAGTCACCAACCCTGGGATATCGTCACAGAGCTGCCTCCAATGTGCATGTCACTGGCTTCACAGACTCCAGTTATCTACATGAGATTATGTGATTTATTAATGATCTTGTGCATTAAATCCTCCGCTACACAGATAACCTGCTCTATTATATGTTATCTAGGTCAAAAGGCCCCAAATTGCTCTCATTTACAGTATGGATAAACTCATAGGGCCGGATTCAGATCTTAGACACTAATGACTTAAAAGTGGACAAAACCATGTTGAATTGCAGGGGAGGTAAAATGAATTAGTTGCAATCAGTATTACAGGTGAGAGATGATGTTTCCAGCACAAGTGTAATAACAGTGTAACAGTAACGCTGGTCAGTATCTGTGTGCAACATGTAACAATAAAGTATTCTCCCCGCATGCACACACTGACATTCATTTTAGCCCCCCCCCACAATTCATCATGGTTTTACCCACTCTTGAAAAAACCTTTTGCTTGCAACAATTTATCTTATGGTGTATGGCCAGCTTAATTCATGAGTGCCTAAAGATCTGAATCTTACCCATAGTTCATCATGAATGAATAATACTAATGATCATTAATGCAGCACAGTGATGCTGGGCGATGCTGGACCATGGATTTGGAAGATTTGGTGCTTGCACTAAGCTGTTGAACATCCTTTGCAATATGCTGGATATGTTCTCTTTCTGTCGTATAGATGATTTATGGTGAGAGCAGAAGGGCGCTGCTAGGCCTGTGCTGTGGAAATGACCCAGCCGCTCCTAGTGACCCCCAAGGCATCAAATCCATCAAGCGCAAGCAGGTCTGTTGCAGATGATACAGCAGACTCTTCAAACTCCTTGCTAAAGTACAAGAGGTAACACATTAGCGCAATGTCCTGGACACTTATTTTGTGGTTGCAGTATCACTGAGACGCGCTCTGTAATAATTGAAAACACCCAGAAGGCAGTATATATATATTACCCTGAAAATAAATTGTTTTACAAACTCCTCACTTACTGTGTCCCAGACGTATCCTTATATTTCTCTCACTTCTCGTTATATTGACAAAATAACTTTTGACTATTTTAGCAGCAGCGGTTACTCTCTTAGTAGTTACTCATTTTTGCTGCGTATAGTTCTAGGAACAGACGATTCAATGTAACCTTTATGAGTAACACTTCTAATTTACATGTATTATAGGTAGAAGTAAAAAAAAACATGGCATTTTGAAAAGGACATTTAATAACTAATATTCATTTTTTTCCCTTTCCATTTAACGTGTGTCACTCAACTCTCATCTCACCTCTGTTACCCTGTAAATCGCATGTATAATCATCTCCATGTTATACATGTTAGATTAAATACTTTGTTATGTGGCTGTAAGAATAAATGGGCAACGCGTTATAGTTTATTTGAGCATATTATTATTATTATTATTATTATTATTATTATTATTATCATTATTATTATTATCATTGGCAAACAGCTACACCAGTTATCTGGATAAATTCAATCATATGAAAATGACTTTGTAAATCTTATGTTTTGTCATAGTGTATGCTTTTATCTCACATAAATCCTGGTTTGGGGAGTGTATTATGACACCTGTGCAAATGATATATAATTATGATATATAATTTCATATATAATTTGATGGAATTAATATATATATAATTGCATGGTCTCTTGTATGTGGATCTAGACATAACAAATGTGGCCATCCTGGTAGAGGAGCACACTGGGGCACACTCAATGACCATACATGCTCACATTAGACTTCCACAGTGGATCTCGATTCAGAAATATTAAGGTAATCCCCTGCTATCACAACCCTATGCACGGGGAAGAGGGAAGTGTCCTCTCTCTGTCTACATGAACAATCATCCTGCTCAGACACAGAAGACGCCTGGATCCCGTCCATGATATTGATTGATCCTGAGAGCTTTCCATATTGGTGCCATATTAGCTTTAATTGTAGGTGAGTGGAGCAGGGCTAGACGTGGGCTATATACAGGGACATGCTATACCTCAACTTTTCCCACTCATTAAAACTTTAGTTATTTTTCTGGTAATACCACACCACCTCATACAGTACATTGTCACTTTGTCCGCTGATGTGGAGCCTAATAAGTTGTTTAGAAATGTATTAATAGTCTTTTCTTTTTGTAAATATCTTTTGTTAACATCCATGCTACGGTCTGATACAAAGGCAATATACAGTCTGTCTACCTCTGGAGCATAATCATGTCTATTGTGATCCTGAGACTGACAGTCTTTTTCTTTCCTTTATTTTGTCTCCAATGATGTTTTATTCCGGATACAAGAGTTCACCACAGCCACAAAGACGAATATTAATATTAGTTGAGATTTATAGAGGCATGCTGAGCTTGTATTGTATCACAGCAAGTAGCTGTGAAATGCAGAGGTGTATACATAAAATGCATTGTCTCCATTGATCGCAGCATTGTGTCTGTATCCCAGTTACCGCTAAAGAGCATGAAAACACACTGAGGACAATATCTGCTTATTGGATACTTAAATGACGCTTCCTGCAGATTAATGTGCTTACAGTCCCCAAATTCTATTCACCCGACTTCATAACGTTCTCTGGCGGATCTGCCCACCTTTGTTCCTGGTGATTTTGATATATTAATCATTCTCTGAGAACGGAGTAAACACACTTCATCCAGGGGTGCTGCTGTATCTTACATTTCTGGCAGTTAATCAAACAATATGTGCTCACCAGCAGTCATTTAATACGCTATCACTTTGTGAAATTACCCCAATCATTGGCGAACCTGTGATGACCCACAATTCTAATAGAGATGCCTAAATAATCCCAAACCTGCGGCGCTATATTCCTGGTATCCTGATATTATTATCCTACTATCCAGAGACTCTGATATCATTATCCAGAATTCCTGCTTGTTATTCTGATGTGCTATTAAGAGTTCCTGCTCATTTGATTGTATACATCACCTTCATACTGTCCTTGACACATAACGATATCTCTCACACTCTCTCTCTATGGACTGGACACGGACCTTAAGAGCGAATGGGCCAAACCATGTTGAATTACAGGGGGAGGTATATTTTATATATTTCAAACAGGATTAGTTGAGAGATGATATTTCCTATCCAAAGTCTAAAAACTGTATAACCGGTGCACGCTGAACCTCTCAGCGCATTTCACTTTTTCTTCAACATGAAAACTCCCTGTTGCAGCAAAAGCAAAACGCGTGTCTGAGCATATCATTAAGAATGGAGTGCTATGTGTGTGTACATCTTCCCTCCATATTGACAATACTTAGTTAGGAAACATTATAATGTGTTATGTGTAAATAATTACTCATTTCTTACTGACATTTTCATTCTTATAGATTTTTAACCCCAATTTACGAGCACTTTATACATTTAATGAATGAAACGGAATGCGTTGCCTGGTCCATTCAGCCGCTTTTCTTTATGCATTATCTCTTTACTACTGGGGTAAGATGTGTGTTTAACATATTGTACTGTATCCTTTATTATGTGCCCACCGGAGCATGGCAGAGATATTATACAGGAGAGCCATTGTTCTGGATATGGTTAAATGCTGAAGTACAAATCCACAAGACCATGTATTTCAACATTCAAACTATTGTCATCAGAAACTGGTTCTCCTTCTATGAGGCCGTGGCAAACGCAGGATTTATAGAACAGGGTCTCCAAATGTATATATGCCTATAGGGGTATAATAGAGCTGTGGAGATGGTGCACCATATCATGTGAATATTGAGTATATTACCGCAGGTGCAAAGTGACACCTATTTTATATATACAGTATATATATATATATATATATATATATATATATATATGTTATTCCCTTACCCCTTTTCTAATTAATATATAATTTATATAGTGTGCAATTTACTTTATACAGGGTACCAGCTCCAAATACCTACATAAGGGGGATCCTGGGCTGCTGGAAACCCCCTCTGTGTTTGCCACTGTGGAGTTTGTTGGTTTTCACCACTTGTTGGTTACATTTTAACGCTGTTACTATACACTGTATTTGATTTCCGTGTGAAATCAGAGCTGTTTACAAATAAAATACAGATTTGATAGGGATTATAAATGAATTGTGAATTATCAGAAAGTCATTGAAGGGGTTAAAATAAGATAATAATAAACCTCAGCATAGTATATCACCAGAGCTTCTTCCATTTATCATTTACGTATCCTATAATAGGCATGAAATAGCTGAAGAACTGTATGTACACAGTAGCAGGTAAAGCAGCGGAGCGGATAGGATTCAGCATGGTGCTCTCCGTTATTACACCGCTAGGCTTTAAAGTAAATGAATTATAGATGACAGTAAACTGATTGTAGAGCTTACACGAGTACAAAGTGGTAGTAGTTACTAAAACAATAGGAGCCTGCAGAGCCCAATATGCTTTGTCTGATGCGACTATTCAACCATGGCTTTCATATTTCCAAAATGAAACAAATATGATATGTGACACTTTTTCTACAAAACACATTTTGTGTTCCTGTTGTGGGTCACCACTTAGAGATTTGCTGATGACTAGCTGGCATTTCAGCTGTATCCCCTGATGAAATCTTGCAACGAAACGCGTGGGTCTTCCTCCCATGTTGGTTAGTTATTGGCTGCACTTGCAAATGTGCGATCTCTGGACACAATTAACATTTGGTATCCTGCGGCCCGGAGCCCGTGCAAGGCGTATTGTATTGTAAAATTGATTAAAAAGAGATGGGTCACCAATACCCCCTGAACCCCATTATGGATTGGAGATACTGTAAATATTAATATATATATATATATATATATATATACATATAAATATTAGAGAATATTATAATGAAATATTAGTAACAAGTCCAAGTTTACAGGCCGCAGCTCCCCTCTTTCCCATGAAACCGCTCTGAGATAAAGTAAAATGATAGAAAGATAGCTATCAAAAGCGCAATAGTATAAGCACATCAAAAATACCATCCACAGTGGTTATCAGCTTCAGCAGTCAGTAACTCCAGCTTCCTCCCGCCTTATGGGTATGACCCCTGGGCACTCTGCGAAAGCAAACACGTAGTTCATTGGAAGTTTCCACATAGGAACATTGCCAGGTCTCTAACCCTACGCGTTTCATCATTTCACTTCATCAGAATTATCAACAACCAGATGAAGCATGTCAGTACATGGCATTAAGAAGGGAACTTGTATATAAATGTACAGACAGGGTTGCTATCTGAAATGGCAAGGGCTGGTACTGCCACCTCTATGCCATGGATCTGTTTAGTAGCAGCAGACTGATGCACATGAAGGGTTTGTCGTCCGCTGCTGCTGTGTACCCTTTCAGTACAGAATAGTGACAGAAAGGGTCCCGGTTGGGCTATTGGTGGCACTGTTACTGCTGGTACCCTGATAGAGGTCACAGTCCGCATGTACCATTATCCTGCTCACTTCTAAGCACAGCAAAGCAGATAGTGATGCATGGTTATTTGCAGGAATATAACATATTGGGAACTGCCAAGGGAATGAGATTAATAAGTCAAAGGTCTTCGCCAGGGATAAATGCGTTAGGCACTCCACAACGCAGACTATTGATTTAACATTTGTCTTCTGCTTTTACAGGCTGTTTATATTCTCTGGTTAGCAAACAGGTAGGAGAGGTTGCATGGCTTCACACACACCATACTTAGCAGGTTTAATAACTTGCAATGGGTACACTCTGGGTCTTTCTGGCATACTGCAACAAAGGACCAAAATGTCCATGTGTATTTTTTGATAGGACAATCTTATTTGGAATGATGGTGAACAAAGGATTTTGGTTAATAACAATATTAAAAATGTCATATGACAACGTTATTTCCAGCACTTTCCATGAGTCTTTGAACTCAGTACATAGTGGTTGGCTATGAAATGTAGCACTTCAGTTTGTATTGCAGTCACCTTGACTGCAATTTATAAAGAATTTACAATCATTCCAGCACAATGACTGCAATAACAAGAAATAGAGTAGAGTGAGTACTGGAAATACTAGTAGTATTCCCTGTTTGGGAATATACATTCACTTCTCACCTATAGGAGCAGCTTAGGGTACAAACCCTTAGGGAATGAACAAAAAGAATGGTGCAACTAAAGCCATGGCGCTGGATTTATCCCGAAAGCATGCTAAAATGATTTTTCTATTCTGTCAGTAAGTCTGGAAAGTTGCAGTTCCAACAGTAACAGCTAGGTGGCGTACCAATGCAGAAGATAACCATTGTCACTGGCAGGAGAACCTGTGTGCTGTAATGCATTAGTGCAGCCGTTTGACACATGGACAGGGTGCTGAACTCCCCATCCTGCTGTATCAGATGGTGTATTACAATAATTTGGGTTTTAATATGGTTTTATTAAATAGAATACATTATTGTATTATTATTATTAATATTATTGTAAAAAAAAAACCTTTTACATAACTTTACATGTGTTGGATTTGTTTGCTTTTTACTGTCTTCACCCAGAGATAGTCATATTGCTGCAATGTATGGTAATTAATAAAGGCTTAATAGGGTAATAGCTTCAACTCAGCCAGCCAGCAAAGGCTTCACTGATACTGGAAACCTCCAATCTCCTATATATAGATTCAACCAGGTATGCAGGCTCTCCTGGAATTTCCAAATCTCCCGGATAAATCACTTCCTCAGTCCCGGTCATTACTATGAATGGGCGGGACTTGAAGTCAAGCCATACCCATCCACAGCAAGTGTAAACTGTTAAAGGGCGGAGCCTCTGGTGTGATTTGCATAGATCACGCCCTCCACTCTACCGCCATGCTGCCGATTTCATCAACCCTGAAATAAACCTAACAATAATAACCAAGGCAACTATAACAGATACATGCACTGTCTCTATAAAAAGGTAATATACTAATATAAACTAAACATCAGAATTACAAATACTACAGAGACCTTCATGAATTGTCACAATCTTGTCTTTCATCAGGGTACACCTCCAACCACCTCTCTTGCCATCACTGACATTAGTATATAGGCTATAAGGACATATACTACATGATATTATAATAAAAGCCACATGCCATAGTTTGGTAAAATACATGTAACACAAAGTATCAGACAAGTTCACACTTCCCTTAAACACCATAAAACATATAGACTGGCCGGATCATAGAGAGCGGAATATTTTCCAGTCTAATGACCTTTCACAATAATAAGAGTATAACGTTACAAGAGATGTGCTACTTCTATGAAGCACATTAGTAGTGCTGCTCACATGCATTACATTGCATTGTTATATTTGACATACATATGTCCTCTGTTATAACAGAATCCCTCCCGTCACTGACTATTCTGTGGGGTTCTGGAATGCTTTAATAAACTCCTATAGAAGCTCCATGGAAGACGCACATTGAATAGCAATTACGTCCACATCAGAAATCAGCAATAACTTTCCCTTCAGGGAGGTATTTCAATGCAAACATATTTCCACTTTGTTATTTTCCCATTTTGGAAACATTTAATACGGTGACTATAAGTCATGAAATGTAATGTCAGCGTATGAGTAACCTTATTTCAAAGTTTTTCATGAAAATATAGATTTAGCTCAGATACTCGTATATATACTTATATCTGGACTATGGGAGGTTATAATAAAGTTTCTTTCACCCTAAATGACACTGACCGGTTTGTATGTGTAAACGGCATACGAGGGGCCGGCGTTCCTGATCAGCTGCCTAATGCCGCACTGTATACAGGAATATGCATGATAAAGAAGCCTGAGCGGAGGGGGAACTCTCTGCACTGATCTCATTCATAAGGAAACTGATCAGCACCTAAAAGTTAAGGTAGACCTCTCGGGGAAAGGGCAGAGAACTCACACGCAGGTCTAAATCCAATCCTCACTCACTAACCCCATCCCTCATATCTCTATCTCTCTCATCCCCTCTCTCTCACACTCTCTCTCTGACTTCCTCATTTTCTCTCTCACCCCGTCTCTCTCACCCCCTCTCTCTTCCTCACTCTCTCTCTCCCTCCTCTTTCTCACCCCCTCTCTCTCACACACACTCCCCCTCTCTCTCTCACTCTACTCTCTCTCTCACATGCCATCTCTTTCTACCTCCTCTCTCTCACCCTCCTCTCTCTCACGCTTTTCTCATCTCTCACCATACAGTCTCTCACTCACCCCTTCTTTCTCTCTGTCTTATTCACCCCCCCTCTCTCACCCCCTCTCTCACCCCCTCTCTCTCTCTTTCTCTCACCCATTCCTTTTAATCTCTCATACCCTCTCTCTCTCTCTAACCCCCCTCTCTCTTTCTCTCTCTCTCACTGGCCCTATCTCTCACTCACCTCTCTCTCACACTCACACTTACACCCTTCTCCAGCCCTACTCTTTTTCTTTCACTTACCGCCCTCTCTCACTCACCTACTCTTTCACTTACTCCCCTCTCTCACTCACCTACTCTTTCACTTAACCCCCTTTCTCTCTCACCTACTCTTTCTCTTTCAATTACCCCCCTCTCTCACTCACCTACTCTCAGGGCCGGCGCACCCGTTTGGCGAACTCGGCGGGCGCCAAGGGTGGCCGGCCGAGCGGGGCGGCAACACAGGGGGAAGAAAGCGTAAAAGAAAAATAAAAAAACAGGGATTAAAAAATTATTAACCTGGAGGGCGGGCAGCACTAATTTGCCTCAGTGGAGTTAAAGTGACTTGACGTCATCACGTCAAGTACAGGCGTGGTGTCATTTGCCGACGTGGTGTCATTTGCCGACAGGGGGCATGGTGCTAGGACTGCCAAGGGCGCCCGCAGACCTAGCGCCGGTCCTGCCTACTCTCTTTCTTTCTTTCTTTCTTTCTTTCTCTCACTCGCCTCCCTCTTTCCCTCTCTGTCTCAGGCAATAATACTGTCCACAGGATTAAGTACCTAAATTAAAATCTGAATGTCTATCCAGCCTTGAACAATGTAACATTAATGTCAGCACAATACATACATGCATTTCATATGCCGCGGGTAATAACATTACTCAGACAGATGACCAGTAAATGAATATATTAATCGTAGCCCTGTACATGATGACCTGTGTGCATTATTGGATATTGCTAAACAGAGTGCGCAGTCAGCAGATGCTGTATGACACAACTACTGATCTTCTCTATAACCCGCACAAAGAAACTGCTGTACAGGGCAAAGTATATTAACACAATGATGCAGGAAGACTTGGGAAGATCTCTCTTCAAGGTCCCATGCCCTGCAGTTTGAAGATATGTCATTGTGCTGTGGAAGGAAATAATAATTATCTGTCTCAGTATTGAAGTCTAAATAAGGTCCTTTAAGGTAAGCGATACGGCGTGTGATGGATACAAGGTTGACATGAGACAGAAACATCACCTTATCCGTCTCTCTCTCTCATTAATTTTTTTCTCAAATTCCCCATTTTAGGCACATTTTACTCGTTATGTCATGCCTGTCCAACATATCATTCATTTGGAAATAGGCAGATATAGGAAACATTGCCGTCAATCAGTGGAATGCTAGTAGTACAGAGTATATTGGCCAAATCAGAGACACAGGCCTAAATCAGCCAAATCAGAGACATGGGCCTAAATCAGCCAAATCAGAGACATGGGCCTAAATCAGCCAAATCAGAGACACGGGCCTAAATCAGCCAAATCAGAGACATGGGCCTAAATC
>JABWIB010000897.1:6920-25876 GCA_016617825.1 Platyplectrum ornatum
ATTATTAGTAAAATTTATCAATTTACCAGTCAATCTCCAGCTGTTGTTTGTCTATGCATCGGCCATCATCGTTTTTTCTACATTCTCTTTATCAATTATATTTGCTCTATAAGATCCCATTTTATAGCGCTGTGCCAGCAACTGAGTTGTTTTTTTCCTTTTCCATATAGGGACGTACCCAAGTGTCCCCTTGGCACTGGCTGCTTTATTGGGCCCATTCTTTTATCATTTACTGATTTCTTATATATTTAGAGTTGTTTCTAACCCCCAGCGGTAGCGCTGAAAACTAGGGCTTGGCCCTATATCTCTGCTTAGATATATTTATCTTACCCTGCAATTCAGCTTGGTTTTGCCCAGTGCCTGATTAAGGGTCTCAGCAGCCCTAAGCTAAAACATTTCTGGGTTAAGAAAAAAAAAAGAAGAGGTTATGCAGCGGCACTGACAGGCCATCCTCCCTGAGGACAGAAAGATAGTAAGTCTGCTGCCGCTGCTGCAGCTCCTGTCAGAACTAGGAATTTTTTTCAGCAACCTGTGAGGAAGACGGGCAGTGGCTACATGCCCTCCTGGTGTCCAGTGCCCTAGACTGCAGCCTCATCAGCCTATTGGCTGATGAGGTCCTGGTTTTGGCCAATTGTAAATATTTCTCTTATTTTTACACTCTGAATTCTGTCCATTGCTTAGTCACCTGTTCAAATGCATGTAAATGTTGATTACACATAGGCATACGTTCCACTGCAGTTTTTTTAAATGATGTATGGCTACACAATGTAGAAAGACATTGTAGCTTATTTATGACATTATAGTCCAGATCCAGAGTGTAAAAATAGGAGGAATACTCTTATTCGGTCATAACTATGTTAAATTGCAGGGAAGAAAATATTTCTTAGCCCAAGTCTAAATAACAGTGTAAAAGTAATGCTGGGCAGTATCTGTGTGCAAAATGCAAAAGTATTATCCATTCATGCAAAGAATAACATTTATTTGACTCCCCTGAAAATTCAATATGGTTTTACCTAGGTGTAACATTCCACTTGTTTTCCTCTTACTTTCAAACTTTGGATCTGGTCCAAATGACATATGGATTTTATTTCTTTCTCTGAAAGCATACAGGATAGGTTGACAGAGTAAATTGCATACAACAGAGGAAGATATATTTGAACTTTCCTTCATTAAGACATATTTAATAAACACATTTTAACTAAAACTAAGGATTGGGGGGGGGGGGTCTTTCTACACCTGATAATCAATAGAAGCACAGCCTGTGATGTCCAATACACAGTCATGGAAATAAAAGTTCTTGTCAGCAGCAAGTTTGCAGAGTTTCTGTGGACATTTTACTGATTGCAATTCCAGAATGTAACACTAAAGATGACATATGCTGGTGCTTTACACCCTGTATGCTGATACTTTTTGAATGATAATCAACACAATGGAAAAAGATTTAAGAGGACATCTAAAGGAAAAGCATTAAAAAACTAACTGACTGGAATTTGCTAAAAGGCATATTGACAAGCCCCTGTCCTTTGGACAGATCTTTTTTGGCAAGTACACATACCTACTGTTAAAAATGTAAAGGGGTTACTAATGTTTTTGTGTGGTAAGGCATTCTGAAGTAAAATATACTGTCCAGTGTCAGACAGCTCTGTCTCAGTTGCAGGCCATGGGTCCACCGATAAGCAAATAACCGAAAATAACTGACTGTCAAAAATAAATGGGTAACAGCAACATATGGTCAGCACCAAAATGCCATCATACAAAGTAGGTTATCATACTGTCCTACCATTAACGCACAACATTATTAATTCCAAGCATATGGGTATGAAGAGATGTCCTGGATAATATACATATACAGGAAGGCATGACAGACCAAAAAAACATTTTTAATTATTCAGTTTCTTAACTTTCAGTAAAACACTTGCAGAGAATGCTTATCATTCACATCAGTCAGACCAGTAGTATAATAAGCACTCCTTTTGATAAGTTCATCATTAACATACAAAAAATTCATCTTACATAGATTTCAATGTACCATAGTTTCACATTTCTTTAAATCTGTTCTTACAGTGTAATATTTGCTGTATATACTGAAAATGCAGGCATTTCACAAAAATGTAGATTAAAGCTCTCTATATATATGGATTATGCTTCTTAAACATGTTTTCAGACATCAACAATAACATATGTTTTGTAGCTATTGTGTAACGATTAACAGCAATTAATTTTATATTACAATTAATATTCATTATGCTATTTAAATAAATAAAGGAACATAAGGGCATTTTACATACAAATAGATCCCCAGCACTCATGCCATTAGCCAGTGACTAACTATTCTACTTTATATTTAAATAAAATGGCAAAAACGTTAGTCACATACATTTGAAATATATGTTTAGCCACCAGCCACTTAAAATATCTTTCTGCAATGGTGGTCCTAAATTCTAAAGTTGTCTGGTGGGCTCTGACCACCATTGCAGAAAAGCCTGCAGTAGTCACTGGTTAATGGCTAAGGATCTTTTTTGTATATATATATATATATATATATATATATATATATATATACATATATACACACACATACAGAAAGGGCAGTCTAAGTGTGGAACACTCCTTTAAAATGGAAATGAGTAAGGAAAACTTAATCCAGTGTCTACACATTTAATGTGGAGGAAATTTGTTAGGGTAAGTGGCAAGTATGGTGGCCATCCTGGAAACAAATATCATTTTTAAATGGGAAAGTAGTGACATATCAACATATGCAGAATTTTATTAGAAAAACAATAGTGTTGTTTGTTTCAAATAAGATTTTATTCATTTTCAACATTTAGCTTAGCTTTTATTTCGCAGTGACATTAACAACATTGTACGACTGAAGTTCAGCCTTAACATACTATCCATTTTTTTGTACAAACCTGATTTTCAGAAAGCAGTTCAGAAAGCTAAAAGTATGGTACAATTTCAGATTCCCATATGCATGGCAATTTTCCAAGTGTTGGTTTCCACAGTATTAAAGGCGGAGGTGCTCTCAATCTGGCTACACACAACACTGGCACTAGCACAAACATAATGTATTGAGATTAGTTGATCTCGACTATAGCAAAGGATTTTAAGTAACTTTACCCAAATAGGCCACCCATTTTTCACAGTGCAGTCACCAAACTTCTTGCCAAATGTAAACAAACTGGATCAGTTACATAATAATAAGTTGTCTGGGATAATCCTTACTCATTTCCCGAGTATGTACATAGGTGTATGTACATATGTCTATCTATCTATCTATCTATCTATCTATCTATCTATCTATCTATCTACCTACACACATATGACATTTGAGAACTATTTGGTAAATGAATATAAATATCTTTATTTATTATGCAGCTTATTTAAATTTAGTACTCAAAGTTTGACCAGATGAAAATAAATATATGCTGTTTGCAATAAATCTTACCTTATATCAGCGACTAATTTGACTTTCCCTGACAAAATTGAAAGTTTAAATTGCAATAATACCATTATACTACCATGAAACCAGAAGTGTGAATAAAAGATCATTACACACATTTATTACATTTTTTATGCTTCCTTCACTTTATTATTAAATCTACTTATGTACTAAATGCTCTCTGAGCTTAGAATTTTTTTTTGGCTATGCAGCATTTTATTCCCAATAATGTTATATTGTGAATTTCAATAGGCATTAGGTACTTGGCATATTTTAAGAAGCTCTGAAAGTGCACTTCTTCACATGACACTTTGGAAATGATTACATACAAAACACACCTTTATTAGTATTGGATGTCAGTTACTGCATATAATAAAGAGACAAAAAGCATATATTTAAATGAAGTAAGATTTAGATCTTATAGTTATAATAATCACCTCTGTTGAGAGAAGCAGAACTGTTTATTTCTCCAGTAATAAAGGAAGACTCAGTCTGTTTTCTAACTGTGTCATTCCACATTCTACGAATTCGACTCTGAAATAAATAAACAAAAAAGATACAGTGATATCTTTGCTCAAAACAAATATACAGTATCACATTCAATTAAACTATATTCAATTAACTACAAAAAACTAATACTTAATAAAAGTCTCCAAATAAAAATTAGGGTCTCATGAAAAACATTTTGAGATACACTTTGGGTATTTGTTAACAGTGGAAGTTAAATTATTTTTGCCCTAGGAACATCTTTAAATTGCTTAATGGTTTATTCAGCTGTGGGAGCTACAAGATGAATCATGGTGGATATATTCTTTGATTGAAAGTGGCATATCATGACACATAGTTTAACTAGGTTTTCACCAAAGCCCCTGATGTTGGGGAATGTGGTTGGCTGCAGATGTGCGGCAGGCTGTACTTCAAGTCCAGCAGGGCTGATGACAAAAAACTGAGCAGGACTGTGATAGTAGAAGGTATACAAAAACATACAGGATGCAATGTATGTGGATCACACCTACAAAGTGCAAGTAGGTGGCAAAGGATGCAATTTGTGTAAAGGTAATGGGAAAATGAATAGTTTACAATGCAAGTAGATGGTAAGCACAAACACAAAAAATACAAGTGCAAGTAAATGGTAATCATTCTCATTCTGTCTACCAGACACCACTCCTCCTTCTGCTGTGTCTTGTCTTTCTGAACTCAGCTGGTTTGATAAACCTCGCTTTTACCTGACCCCTGCTGATCCTTCTTTCTGTTTCTACATCTCTCATCTTCTCGCTACTTCTCCCTACACTTTTCTTACTCCCTAAACATTCCTCCAATCTCATCCACATTATTCCTCTTCCCTTTCTCCCATTATCCTATGCCTTATGGAATTATGGAATGCCAGATCCATATGCAGCAAATGCCCTGTCATCCACAATCTATTTCTTTCCAACTCTGACACAACCTCCACTGCTGCACTCTCCTATGACAGTCTTTCTTTCTCCCACACTACCTGGCATGGTGGTCGCCCTGGTGGGGGTGTGCTAGATCCCTCACTTCCTCTTCCTCTCTTACCCCTTCTCCTAAACAAATTATTCTCTGGCAGAAATTCAACGCCCTTGATGTTGCAGTGTTTTCCCCTGTCCTCCCTCTATGATTGTCCTTACCCACTGCAACACACAACCCTTGCCACTCACCCCTCACTCATGTTCCTGCGTCACAAAGCNCCTCTGGAGGAAGTCTTGTTTATTTGCTGACTTTCAAATCACTTATCCATTCCCAATCTTCCATCCAACACAGTCTTTACAGTTTACTTTACACCTTCTCACCCTCCATCTCTGCCTCTGTCTTCGCCATATTTTTCACTCACAAGATCAACTGCTTCAGACACTCCATCTTCCTCTCCCTCTCCTTGCCCCTCAACTCCAACACTCATATTTCCCTCTGCCAACCGCCACTGTCTACTTTTACCCCCACCTAGGTAGTAGAAATCACATGCTATATATGATTTATTTTTTGTTATTTTATTGTATATCGTTTACACTATACCCCATGCTATATATGTACTTTTCACTATGTACGGCACTGTGGAAACTATGTGGCACTTTATAAACATTATTATTATGATGATTAATAATAATAGTAATAATAAAATTTATGATATTAATATAGGTTGAGCACCATGGACCTGCAGTTGTGAAGTCTTTCCCTGAGCATCAACTCGTACATAGGGGGGAATTCACTAACTGACGAATTACAGAAATCGTCAGTGGCTGACGATTTTGGTGATGATTTCCTCAAATGTGTATTCACTAAGTGACAAATGTGTTTTTTTTCGTCATTTTGTTTGACGTTTACAGATCGTCAATGTGATATCGCTGTGACGATCTTTGCAATACAATGGATACAAAAATGGAATTCACTAAATGACGAATATTGTATTCACCCACACATCGTCATGGCGATTTTTAAAAATCGTCAAAAGCCCAATCGTCAGCAGAGATTGGAGATTTCCATAGAAGCACTATATAAAGGCACTCATACAGCACTGAAAGCTTGTTTGACCATTGATTAAAATGGAAGCTGCAACAGTCACTAATACATATACCACTCTCATTTCCAACCACAAACCACTCTCCCGACCTCACCAAGCTCCAAACACCTCTAAGGAAATTGCCCAGGCACAATTTTATATAGTCATTGACACATAAATATTATGTGCCATAATTTGCTGTTCATTAACAATATTTACCAGTAACAAGACTTCTAATTTGGCATAGTGATTTCATTATGTGAATTCGACATGACGATTTTATTGCAATTCGTCAGTGTATACGTCAGTTTAGTGCAATATCGCCTGCCGAATACCAGTTTTTTCGTCAATGGATATCGTCAGCATGCGTCAGACATTACATATCGTCAATATAAATCGTCACTTACTGAATACTATACATCACCAGTCACTGACGATTTCAGATCACTGACAAACGCTGATGATATGAAATCTCAGCAAAAATCGTCAGTTAGTGAATTCCCCCCATACTGTGCATACTGGTACAGCTCTACAGTGGCTAGTATTGGCAGTATGATACTGAAGATACCTGCTTGATGGAGAGCTAAAGCGAGTATTGGTGGGCCCTATCTTTCTTCAACCCTCCAGCCATACACCCATAAGGCAATTGTTCCAATCAACCAACTATTACATTTTGCTGCCCACAGTTATAATGACTGATGCCATGTCAATAAATGTATACAGCTTTAATTTATTGGGCTGCCGTAGATTTTAATAAGAGTTTACTTTTGGATCTAAGATGGAAAAGGCACATTCCAACATTCAACAACCTTTTTAGGTGATTAACAATGTGTGTTAGGTTGTACATTTTTCTATATGTAATAAAATGTTAATATACTAGAAAAATGATTATTAAATTATTTAGGTGTTTGCTCTAAAATATTATAATTTAGATCTTACTTTAAAGTGTATAACTACATGGATAAATATTTACTTACTTATTATTTCATTAATCTATTATTATTGTATAAAGGAAAGCACTATTTCTCCTTTAATGCCTCCCCATCTGTTGCACTTCTGATTCTCTGGAATGCCCACAAAGCTGTGCCACCTTTTCAGTTGCACTATAACGATCTGTACAATTTACCATTCTATCCTCCATAGCCCAGGCTGCCACCTGGCAGCAGGCAATTAATGCTTTTCATTCTAAATCCTGTCATCATTTGCTCTCCCAGTCCCAAATTCGGCTATTCCCACTGAGGAAATTGCACAGGCCATCCAGCTGCAGAAAACAGGCAAATCTCCAGGCCCGGATGGTTTCTCTGTGGCATACTATATGCAATTTTTCCGCCCTTCTGGTTCCCCACCTCCATACAATTTTTAATGCTGCCTTGGAGGGATTCCTGAATCTATAGAGGCGTGTATCACTGTTCTTCCTATAAAACGTAAGGATCCTCACAACTTCTCTGATATTGCCCTATATACCTCCTTAACCATGATATTAAAATGTTAGCTAAGGTCTTAGCCCTATGGCTTAATTTGGTTCTCCCTTCATTGATCCATTAGAACCATTCCAGGCAGGCAAGCTAGAAATAATACCTGCCCGTGGTCCTGTCACTGAATGCAAAGAAAGCGTTCAATTGGGTCACTTGGGACTTTATGCCGCTTACCCTACAACGCTTCGGTTTTTCTGCCTTTTTCCTAGACAGGGTCTGCTCACTATACACCTGCCCCTCTGCACGGGTGCTGATCAATTGCNCTCCTTCAGATCCTATATAAATCAACAGTGGCACTTGACAAAGCTGCCAGTTGTCCCCATTGATATTTGTCCTGTAAATCGAACCTCTGAGCAGGGAGCAGGGAGCAGGGAGATTGAAAAGTGGGGATGTTGCCCATAGAAAACAATCAGGTTCAAGCTCTCAGTTTCATTTTACATACTGGAGAATGTGAGCTTGAATCTGATTAGTAAATATAGGCCCTAGTGTCGGTAATCTGGGATACACTTGATATCGCTGGAATTTCCATAGCCACCTTTATTTGTGCTCTTCAAGACTATGGAGCCCTGTCTTGATACAAAATTAACATCTCCATATCAGAAGCTCTCCTCCTCAATACCTCCTCCCGGGATAATCTCTTTATCAAGATTCTATCTCACCGATCACTATACTAAGCTGTCCAATGCCAATTTCTCCTCAACAAAATCCAAGCCAACCTTTTTGAAGCACCTGCTGGTCTCATGGCTGGGCAAGATCATCAAGGTCAAAATTAATATTGGTTACTCCATCTTTTCCAAACCCTCCCAGTCTGTGTCCCTGCTTCAGTCANTTTGCCTATCTTCAGAGCTCTCTTTTACGATTCATATGTGACCACTGCCCTCCCTGTACTTGTCTTGCTCTGCTTAAAAGGCCCACGACCCTTGGTGGCCATGAATTTACTGACTTTTGCTTATATTATCATCCCTCCAACCTGAGTTTCGGTGGTTTCCTCATATGCCCCCTTGGGTTTTTTGGCTTGGCTAGTTATTGATACTTCCTATATGGGGCTCATTTCCCTTTTTTCCCTTGCGCTGCTTGCCCACCGATGCAATCCTGGGATACCTCCCTCTCTGTTCTAACCTTCCCTTTTTACCTCTCCACCGATACCCTTGTGGGATAACCCGGCCTTTCCTCTGAGAGTAGGTCTGGGTACTTCTCCTGAGGTTGGAGGGACCTCCATATCAGATTTTTCTGTCTTCTCCCCCCCCCCCCCAATCCGACTCTCTTTAGCATTTGAATTTTTATATCTCCAGCACCCACAAGAAAGGTGATTAAAGGTGACTAAAGAAAATGCCAATAAAATTTATTNTAGGTGGTATTACACTCCGGACCGCCTAGATAAAATTAATCACACAGCCTCTTCCTTGTGCTGGAGAGGTTGCAGCCAGGTGCATTTCTTCATATCTGATGGACCTGCCAAAGGATTGCCCTTTTCTAGCACTCAGTCCAGTCACTCCTTTCCTCTCTTCTCTCATCTCCAATAACTATATGCCCCTGGGCTTCTTTGCTGTGTTCTCCCATCCCTAATCTTGATGGTGACCTGGGAATGAGCATGGAATAACCTGCTTTTCTCTTAAAGTGCCACAGTTCATATTGGTAATCTGAACGGTGTACTCAATACCAGTTTAATATTTTATTATTAATAAAGTTGAAGCCTGATTTTTGCCCTGGGATAAAGATGTGCAGTTGTAACCACCAGTTTATAAAGTAATGGTAAAACAGCAATGTTGAGCTGACACCTGACAGGGAGAGAAGCCAGCAGAGGTAATAGCAATTGCCAATAATCTCAAGAGTTGCAGCCTGTATCAAGAAAAAGCAAAATCAGCTCCCTCCAGTCGCAGTTTCCAGGAAAACAGAGGGTAGAGCAATAATACAAGGCTGAGTGGGAAAGTGTGTCTGATAGCCCCAAGGAAAGGAAGATCTCAAGAATAGCCACCTTATTCACCAACCATTGTGGACACCTAAAACTGAGGTCTTAGTCGAACCGGAAGTACAACATGGAGTACACAGAAGGGCTGAGAGTGAGGGCTGACTGGCCAAGCTTTTCAACATGATGCCATGCCAAAATACCACGAGGTCTGGTCTCCCTTGTTCCAGTTGCACTCTATGATGTCCTCTCCCCTCTTTTCTCTCTTTCTCTACCCCTGAATACATCCAGAAATGCAGAGTATTTGGAAGGAAGGTCTTCTGACTGGAGTCAAAGCATTGTGGAATAAACTGAGTTAACCCACTTTTTAGAGCAATAGTGCCCTCAAGCAAGAATCAGATAAGCAGACCAGTCAATGTGTGAGTTATGCTGCTGTAGCCATGATAGTCCAAGCACAGGAAGAAAACTGAGCTCAGGAAGAATTAAAAGGTATAGAGTTTCCAAATTAAAAGCTCCAATTCTGAGAGTGACAGGACTAGACTGATGAGTTCAAAATGAATGTCGAGTTCTTTTGCAACGCACAACATAGTTACATGTCTACTTGCAGAATGGATGATGACCAGGCATGGTGACAAATGGAGAGTTTAGAGAACTGAAGTTTTCTTTTTTTCATGGTCCGCTCCAAATATTGTGATCTATGCAATCTTTGATGCTGTCTGCTAGACCCTGGCAGAATGTTACAATAAGGGCCTCATTATTTCAGACCAACTCAGAACATAGTGTCCTAAACTGGACCACATACTGCCCCACAGTTTTATTTCCTTGGCTTAGTCAGAGGATGTCAGATGAAACAGGAAAAAGAAGTAAAAAGATAAATAACTGTAGGTAGACAGTAAGTCCTCAAACAGGTTGACAGGAAATAGTCCAGAAAATGCTGAAATGCAAGAGCTAGAGTCTTGTGCTGGAATGTGCACCAATGCCAGAGTTACTGGGCATTGCAGCAGAGGGTTGGAGATATGCAGAGATATAGATATGCAGGGTAACGGAGCAAAGCATGGATGGACATGGAATCCTCTCAGATAGCACTTGCGGGCATAGTAAGTACTGCATTTTGTGACACATACCTATCAATGATTTAAGCTAGGTACACACGTTAAGATAAATTGTTCCAAGCGAAAGATTTTTCAAGAGTGGGTAAAAATCTTTCAAATGGAACAATTTATCTTACCACGTGTACCTAGCTTTAGGCACATATATTTTTCCTGATGATATTCCACTAGGGCATCATGTTACTCTTTCTCATCCAAAATTACAGTAAATAGTATTAGATCTTTTATTTTTACTAAGCATGTTATTACTACCAACTATACTAATTTGTTATTATTATTTATTATACATATCACATTGCATTGTTTACACATATTCATTAATTTTTTTGCTTTCACTCTGTACTATTATTGTTTACCTGTGAACCAGTGGAATACCTTCCAGGAGCTTGGGAATTAGATTTTTTGGTAGAAACTATTGAGTTCTCCATACTTTTTCCACTACAGCAATGTGTTCTCAAACATTTACCATATTCTTTACGCACCTATAAATAGTACAGAAAAAGTTTGTTAGCATTTTATGATGTTTGGCAATTAGTTTGTCACTTTAAGTTAATAATGATGAAACCATTTAAATTCTTAATTTATCTTGTGCTGTCTTCATATATTATATTTTTACATGTTTTATAAAAGGAGCAAAACAAAGAAATCTGGCAAACATTTTTATTAGAAGAAATAATCCAGAGAATCCTACAAATCCATATCCATAGAAATCCATAATTGTTTTACCATAAATGTTATTGTGTTATTACAAATGTTAAAATATTATAACTTTTCATATACCCCGTTTAGATTGCCTAAAATCGCCGTCGTTTTCAGTGAAAACGACGGCTGTAGTGGAAAAGGCGCCGTTAGAAGGCAATCTGAACGATGCCTTTTCAAACCGGCGCCTAACGATTGGCGGCTTCCAAAGCCGCCGAAAAAGAGGGCTTTTCGGTGGCACGCCGCCGTTCTTAAAGCAATCTAAACGCGCTGAAGCCGGCATCCTGGCTTCAGCGCATATGAAGGGAGGCGATAGGACTAAAAAGACATGTGCTCATTAAGATCACAGTCTTTTTAGGTCCCCTCCCCTTCTCGCAGGACGCCGGCTTCACTGTGAAGCCGGCGTTTCCTGTGTTGCTTTTAGCTGGAAGCCGCCGATTTCGGCGGCTTCCAGCGACGGCTTTGCCTGCGGCTTTTTTGGCCGCAGGCAATCTGAACGCAGCAATAATAATCCTCCATGTGTGAAAACATTATCAGCCATAAGAGTTATTTATATTCTTACTAATAGACCTTTGTACAGTAGCATCTTATAGGGTAGAGGGTATATAATATGGTATATAATAGATAGATGGAGGTTTATTAAACCTTGTGCACAATGTATTTTACTTAATTTATGCCTGTGCAGGGCCTATTTGGGTTGGTTTCAACCCTGGCTTTCAGGTGTAGCCTAATAGAGCTTGTTTGCAAATATGGATGCCAATGTATTAATAAGCATATCTATGTGGTCAGAATTCTATTCATTGTACCCTGAAATGTGACTGGAACGCCATATAGTGACTGGACTCATCTAGTTATTATTCAGGTATTCTACAGAGTTTTACCCAAGGGCAGGCTGGCAAATTTTGGCCTGGGTGGCAAGCCCACAGCAGTGGCCCATAAGTAACAGACCATAAATTATATATATATATATATATATATATATATATATATATATATACACGCCTCCTGACGAAGTCCCCTGTGACACAATGCGTAGAGGTGGAGCAACAGACGAGCAGTTTGCAGCAGGAGCCGGCAGGAGCCGGCACCATCAAGAGGAGTTGTGGTGAGACGTGATGAGACATCCAGTTACCGGCTTGCTTGTTTTGTTTTAAAGCTTTAAGATTTTATTATCTGGTACGCAGATTTTATTATGAGAGTGGAGCTTTTATGTGAATAAAACGGTGTTACACTATTGGGCGCCCCCTGGTCTCTATCTATTTCATATATATATATATATATATATATATATATATATATATATATATATATCTCTATATCTATATATATATATATCCCTTTATATATATATATATATATATATATATATATATATATACTGATCGGCCGGCCCGGGTGCCATCTGGCCCATGCCAGCCTGCCCCTGGTTTTACCTTAACCATAGCCACTGGTTCTGTCACAATATCAGGCTGTCTAGACTACAATTATGGGAAAGAAGTCACTAGAGATTGTTATACAGTTATTTTGTAGCAGTATCTGCTTTTGCATTGGAAAATAAATGAAAAAAAATGTATACTTAATAAGATGGCAAATACATATTGNTTTATATTGGTTTATATTGTATTGTTTATATTTTTGTATTATTAAATGAAATAATACTTTGGTATTGCTCTATTGGTTTGTTGTTAATGGTAGATTTAACATAATGATTATATATTTTTCTCTTTTACATGTATAGGTAACCTGTAGCATATTGCAATCTGAGAAGGAACAGCATAATATTATACATATGCTAATTGATATAAGTCATTTAATACATGATACATATTAATACATATCCTATACATACATAGCCTTCTGAAGAAACTGCTTGAATGGCAAATAAACATGTCAAGGATTTTATTCTAAGTCTGCATGTTGTGATTTTTGGATTACCAACCTCAACTTTGCACCAGAACTTTATTTCCAATTGCTTTGGAAGTACAGATTAGACATACCNTATATACTCGAGTATAAGCCGAGACGAGTATAAGCCGAGGTACCTAATTTTACCACCAAAAACTGGTCAAACTTATTGACTCGAGTATAAGCCGAGGATGGGAAATTCTGCAGCTACTGCTAACTGCTTCTCTAACCTTTTAAGCTCTTTTTCACTGAACTGGAGGGATGCCATTACTGATGCAATGGTCTGATCGCAAAGAGAAAGACAGCACAGGGAGAGAGAGAGAGAGAGAGAGAGAGAGAGAGAGAGAGAGAGCGAGAGAGAGAGCGAGAACCAGCACATAGAGAGAGAGAGCCAGCACATAGAGACAGCCAACACAGAGAGAGAGAGAGAGAGACAACCAGCACATAGAGAGAGAGAGAGACAGCCAGCACATAGAGAGACAGCCAGCACATAGAGAGAGAGGTAGACAGCCAGCACATAGACGGAGACAGCACAGAGAGAGATAAAGAGAGACAGCCAACACAGAGAGAGAGAGAGAGAGAGAGAGAGAAAGAGAGAGAGGGAGAGAGAGAGAGATACAGCCAGCACATAGAGAGAGAGAGACAGCCAGCACATAGAGAGACAGCCAGTACATAGAGAGACAGCCAGCACATAGAGAGAGAATACCTTTCTCCTTGACTCTTGACACTTTCATTTTCACAATGCAGCTCTATGGAGAGGGGATGGGGAGGTAGAAGGAGGGGATCTGAAGGGATTAAGTACAGCCTTTAGCATTACAAGCTGATCGCTGCTTGCAGGGGCAGCTTCAGCTGGTAAATTCCTTGGTTTTTACCCTGGAATTTACCCATGTCAAACATAAAATGACCCCTTTTCCACCAAGTGTCAACCCGAGATTTTTACCAGGTTGACACAACTTCCACTGAATGGAGTAGAGTATTTCTATACAATGTTTTAAAGGGAAACCTCTTTTCCACCGCAGCGACCCGGAACAAAAATCCCAGTAAAAACCCTGCATCGGTCCCGGGAAAAAACCTGCGTAACGTGTTTTTTTTCTTGGGACCCATTTCCGCCAACAAAAAACCTGGGTCTATGTGCATAAACCTGGGTTTTCTTTTGTCAGTGGTGGGTATTAGACTATCCCCTTGCCTAAGAGTTATCCTGGAGTCTGAGGTCATGGTCACAGAGGTTAAGGTAGTTCTCAGGCCCTAACAGACTGTCATTTGAGCTTTAAAAACTCTCTTGAATATAATACTGCCGCTTTCCTTATGACCCTTTTTCAAACCCTATACAAAAACCAACCTTGGTATCCATATTTTCATATTGAAACCTGGGAAAGACCCTGATCTCTTTGTATAGCACACTTTAAGTGGACATTTAGAAGTGGTTGTATGGACTTTAAGAATTGGCGATAAGGAAAAATAGAAAATAATAGAAGTCAATGAAGATTTGTAGTTACAATTACATCATTGGAAGAAGCAGTGGTCAAAGTGGAAATTTAGAAGTGGGGGTATGGACATTTAGAAGTGGGGGTATGGAAACATAGGAAATAATGGAAGTCAATGGAGATTTGAAATGTTTCCATTACATCAGTGGGAGAAGTGCCGGTATGTCATACCCCCGTATACCCCCTCACTTCGAGCCCTGGGAAGAAGTATAAAACTCCACTTCAAGCCTTGTCTGAGTTGCATGGTGTCCAGTGGCNCTTACACTCATGAGTTACACTCTCATGGGCAAAACCATGTTGAATTGCAGGGGAGGTAAATTTAATTAGTTGCAATCAGCATAACAAGTGACAGATGATGTTTCCAGCTCAAGTCTAATAACAGTGTAACAGTAACGGTGGTCAGTATCTGTGTGCAACATGCAAAAATAAAGCATTCTCCCTGCATGCACACACTGACATTCATTTTACCTCCCCTGCAATTCATCATGGTTTTACCCATTAGAGTGTAACTCATGTGTGTAAGTCATGAGAGTGAAAAACTGAATCCAGCCCTATGAAACTGACTGCATCGATGGGTATGAAAGACTCAGGTCACACTTCCTGTTATGTGTTCGGCTGGTGCTGTTACAATACACACATAGGTCTTAAAGTCCGCTATTAAGAGGGGAGTGTACTCCCCTCTGCTGGGCAGACTTGGCAGCCCCTATTTGGACCAGCAGTCATATGGACCAATGATACACATGAAGTCTTAACTACTTTCACTCTTCACACCCCAACCCTATCCCATAGGATGAGGGCTGCTACATTAGGCTGAACTCCTATTGTACTGAAGGAGGAGAACAGTACTGCATCCAGTCAACAACAAACAATTTGGAGATATATAGTAATACTGGGATGCAATATCCATAAATCTCTGTTTGTATTTTAACCACTGGACTGAATATTAAGTTATCTATATTAAATAAATGGTAGTTCCTAGAAGTAGGGATGTTTGGATACACAAAAAGCAGGGATGAGCTATGCTGTAAAATGATCACTTGAAAACTCAACCCAGTCTCTATGGAAACTCTAATTGCTCTTGTATCTGTTTAAGTCGGAAGTAGTACTAATACTGAATTGTACTGAAACAGCAACAATCCAATGTAAACAATAGAAGCACTTTGAATCCCATGGAATAATTAGTTGTTTCTTGAAACATAACACCACCATTGTACTACATTAGTTGTAGTTACCTGCTTAGTTTGTATCCTCTCTGTACAGTATATCACACTTTGCTACTGGATGTATCTGGAGGGATAAATATACTGTTTTTCAGAGCATCTGGAGATATTGTGTTCTTGTTAATATATGCAGGACTAAGTTTATGCTAATGCTAGAGACTGAGGGAAAAAAGGTCTATGTAACTTGTGAACAAATACATTTGTTTCTTGGACAAAAACTTTTTTGTATTGCATAACATACCTTTTTTTGCAGTACACAGTGAAAAATGAATATGAACATTCCTTGAAGACAATTAAAAATAGTGAACAGATATGCCATGATGACTGTACTTTCATTAATATACATAAGTCCAAAGGCCCAGGTCAGCCCCAACAGGCAGAGCAGTGCTATTGCTCCTATCACCCATGATCTGTAAAAACAACGATCAAAGAAAACATAAAAAAGGGTGTTTTTTATATATAAGAGATTGCAATTAGCATTTTTATATATATCGATAGTTATGATTCATAACTAGATGTTTTCATATTTCCATTACATACTATATAAATTTGGTAAAAACATTAATTTTCCTTCTAATTGTTTACTGCTTGCTAAACATATTGTAATGTGAAATATTTCACAATTGTGTTAATGTTTACATTAGTTTATTAAACTTTTATATGTATACCTTTGGTTCATCATCATTTATAATAATAAGAGAAGTCATTATTATGAATAAGGAGCAAAAACATGTCTGGTGCTCAAATATTTCAAATATTATATAACACTGTATAATGCTTTATTTCTTATGAAAAATAGAAAATAATTCTACCACTTTGCACAGAGTATTTTATGTATATTTGCATGAAAAAATAGCTCCCTCCTATGAAGTGCATTGCATGCATGTATTTTTCTTATTCAGCTGACAAAAAACATATGTGCAATGCATTGTATTTCGCAGCACGACAGCCTGTAACACGGGGAGGTCTACATTTGGTGCATTAAGTATATTGGTGATATAACTGCCTCTCTATCTTCTTGCTTTTTCTAGCCCAATTGCTTATTGTATTGGTTTATCTTATTTATTTGTTGAAAGTGTTTTAGCATTTTTCTTTATTTGTTGAAATCTGCTTAGTATTTGTTTTCCCTCAATGTTGCTGCCTTGCTGTTTTAAATCTGATTCTTTTTACTGTTACTGTGTGCCTATGGACTTAAAACTGTGAGGAAGTCAGACTCTTGACCTGTATCAAGTGTTTGGGTAACATCACAGAACAACCTTTATTTACTCCCTACAGCTGTGATGCTCTGAGTGTCTCATTCACATTCATTCAATTGCTAAAAAAAACAAGTATCTTCAGATATGCATCTTGGGTGGATTTGCTGCCCTTGTTGAGTTTATTCACTAAATTAAAATACATTTACTAAAGCAGGGAGGCTGAAAACTAGGAATGTTGCCCATAGCAACCAATCAGATTCAAGGTTACATAAACCATTCTGTAAAATAAACTTGAGAGAGCTATAGGCAATATCCCCACTTTTCGAACAGTCCTGAATCAGGGATTTGGATGGCTCCTGCCACATCTCAATATGTTCAGTGCCCACCCTTTTTGAAGAGGGGAGGGGGTAATTATTACAATTCCTCGCTTTTTCTCTCATTGTTTACCCTCTGATCTAAACATATGCTTTCCAAACATTTACCAGTTTTGCTGATGAGGTGTTTCCTGTCTCTGGTAACCATGTGACTTCACTCCCTATTTAAACCCACTTCTCACTCCTTGGGGTATATTTACTAAGCGGTGAGATTGCAGTGAGATTGAAAATTGGGGATGTTGCCCATGGCAACCAATCAGGTTTGAGATCACATTCTCCTGTGTGTAAAATGAAACTGATAGCTTTAATCTAATTGGTTGCCATTGGCAACATCTCCACTATCCAATCTCACTGCAATCCCACCGCTTAGTAAATATACCCCCTTGTATCAGAACAAAAAAGTAGCATTAGCCTGCTGACTTGACTTTTTGGTATCTGGATTATTTGGAGATTCTCTCAATTCTATGTAATGTGCTACAGGGCTGGCAACAGAAATCTTGGGGCTCTGGTACACCCAGATTTTTGGGGGCCTTTCTCAATAGTAATAAAGGGCTCCCTGAAGCTTGGGGCCCGTCACAGCTGTCCCTTCTTGTCCCCCCTGTTGCCGGCCATGATGTGCTGTATTCCTGTTATCCTGCTGAATTCCTGGTTCTGTATTGCCTTCTCTGTTCTTCCATATTGCTGTTATCTCTGTCCACTGCACTCAGATCCCAACACTGTGCAAAGGGTTGTGTCAAAGCCAAGCCAAGGTTGTGTGAGCCAAGCCAAGGTTGATTGAAAGTGGTGAGTGAAAATCAATTTTAAAACTGAGTGCTGAAGTTCTTCTTAATATTATTTAAAGATACATTTTAATGTTCTGGATTGATGCAACATTGTACAAAGAGAAACACAGGCTTGTGCTAAACCTGACTAATAGCTATGTGATGGATAGCCATATAGCCTGGTTATAATAGAAAGTAATATGATGTATTGTAAAAACTGCACTGACATTAATCAGATATGTGTAAGTAAATGATAATAGTACATTGATATAATACTATTAAAAGGAATGTAAAATAAGAATGTTGATGATCTAGGATGTTCTAGGACTCCATTGTATTAGTCATTTATTAAAACAGCACTTTTATATGTAGTTCCTTATAGACTATATAATACTTTTGGTCATTTCTTTTTTTTTTCTTTTTAATGGCTAATTATTTACTAATAAATAACAACCAAAAATAACTTACTTGATATTGTCAAGACAGCCAGTGTCAGGTTTCAGTATAGCAGTATGATGAAACATTTTAAATAGAGCAATCCCAAGAAAAATTACATTGAGCTGAAAAAAAGAGATTAATATTAAAGGACTGAATGTTTCTACAGTCAAACTCTACTAGTGCAAAACTTTATATATAAATGAAAATTGTCAGTTGTCAAATATAACTGCTTACGGGTAATTATTTCCTATTGTAGCAGTGTACTGGAAATATATTCGTAGCCCTGAGACCAAATCCAAAACTTCTGCACAGTGGAAGCACAAATAACAAGAGATTAATAGTTTCACTGATATAGGAAACACATTACTTCTCCAGGGAGCCTGTTTTTTTTTAAAGATATCAGTTATAAAATATAGCTTTTATTCATAAGAT
>JABWIB010000897.1:48383-71994 GCA_016617825.1 Platyplectrum ornatum
TCTGTAAATCGTCATTTAGTGAATTCCCCCCATAGTGTAAAACTAAATTTTTTTATGGTAAAAGCAGGGTTAGAGGTAAATACAGATTCTCAACTTGTATGTTTGCATGTAATAAATGCTTTTTTTTCCATGTTACTGGTTTATATAAGAGTCTCTTTCTTGGAACAGAACCAACACGCTTCAACGCTTGTACCAGAACCCTTTTGTGAGTTCAAATGTTCCCATAATTCAAACATGGAATTGGATCCTGACTTTAGCAGGGGATCAGCCATGAAAACGGTATGCTAAACAAGGTATGTATGCGGGTCCACTAAAATAAATTATTATGTGGAGGGATTTGCAACAAACAATATAAACCATGCATAAAGCCAATGACAGTAACAAAGTATGTATATAAGCAATATAGACAATGTCAATATTAGCAATAATATCCTGGATAGGCAAGTACCAGTATTTATAGAAAGTACAGCCTTGAAAGTATCAGTGTTCATATTTGCGTAGTGCGCACCTCATCTGTAAAAGCCTTTAGATTGTATAGTGCTTACAGGTAATTTTGGCTTGTAGTAATCACTGGCCGTAAGGTCATTTTCTAGGTTTTGTTTATTTTTAATATATGAATTTGGTTAGGTTATCTTTAAGTTATGATTTGGTCTTGAATACCAAGAATCTACAGACAGTTTAAATGTAATAGACCAAATTGGGTATACCGGGTGGTTGCGTGAGGCTTTTGTGTATGTTTGGCAGTCAATAAACTACAGAGATAGTAGGTGCTGTTTACATTGGTTATTATTAATAGAACCTGTTGCATAATGTTTGTTAATTAAATTGTTATAATCTTTTAGGATCTTAATTGTGGGGTAGGCACTACGTTTTTTCTATATGCTAATGTCACCTACAGAAGTTGTTTAAAGGCTTCCTTTTCGTAATCTTCTGTATTAAGAATGACTACCCCCCTTTATCTGCTGATTTGATGACTACTTTAATGTTAATGCTTCAACAAAGCAACCTTTAGTTTTTATTGGATAGACTGTTGATTTTGCTTTGAACTTATTCTTTTCACTTTCTCTTACTATACTCGGAGTTTCCTCTACATTTGGGGAATCTATCTGATATAATTTTTCTGATTAATTTTTGCAGATCTGCAAAGATATTAAATGGATTTGACAAGCTATCTGATGCAAATTTAAGCCCTTTCTCAAGTACTTTTAACACGGTCTCTGTGGGAGAGTAATTACTTAAATTGTTAATTTGGCACTTTTACTTTAATCTTTCTTCTGTGGGTTCTTCTTTGATTGTAATTTTTTTTATTAGTTAGATTTTTCTATTTTTTTGTATTACAGTTGTTTGATACTGTGTTTATTATTTCCTTTCTTTCCTCTTCTTCTCTTTCAATTATTACTTTTTGACTCTTTTATTGGGTTTTTGTCTTCTATGTGCTTCTCTGTTTTTTGTGTCTTATTGTGGGTGTTTAGGTCCTTACTATTATTCTGTGTGTTAGGAGTATTGGACCAGATTCATACTGGCGACTCACAGCTGTGTGCTAACCTGCGCATGCCTGTCTCTGTGCCTCTGCAACTGAGATAAATGTAACCGAGAAAAGGTGCGTTCCACACCCCCTTGTCTCATTTAAATATGAGCTTTTACAGGGCTTAGCCAGGTGGGCAGAACACCTGAATAACATAAGAAAAGCTATGAAAAACATACAGGGGTATATTTACTAAGCGGTGAGATTGCAGTGAGATTGGAAAATGAGGATGTTACCCATAGTAACCAATGAGATTCAAGCTCTCAGTTTCATTTTACACTCTGGAGAATGTAAACTTAAACCTGATTGGTTGCTATGGGCAACATCCCCACTTTTCAATCTCACTGCAATCTCACTGCTTAGTAAATATACCCCACAGTCTCTGAACACTTTAAAAGTATACACAACTGTTCAGCAAAATCCTTCTAAAATATGTGTGGAATTGAAAAAATTAATGGAGGGATACCAATAGCATTGAACACCTGGCTTGGGAAGAAATGAGATGGATTTTAATCTTAATACACTAACACCAAAGGGGTTCAAGCTCAAGTGGTCTCTGTAAGAGGCCAACCATCCCCTACAAATAGATGCCAGAGGTACTAACTTTAGTCCAGATTAGTGACATACCATCCATTACTTTTAATGTATAATGCAGTTTTCTGCTTCTATTACTATGTATTCATAACAGTGGCATAACTACCCAGGGTGCAGGGGGTGCAATTGCTATGGGGCCTGTCAGAGACAGTTAATCAGTTAGATAGTCATGGATAATTAATTTGTCATCTATTGAATGTTCTAAACTTGTGTATGACTCTCACTAGACTGTGCATTGTATGAGATGTACTTCTCTCCTACTGTGGCTTATGACAGCCACGACCCCCATCAGAAACAGTTAACCAATTATATACTCAGCTGTACACCTAATGGCATGTTCTACACTTGTTTAGGATCTTCCCTAAACTGTGTATTTCACCTTCTATAATATCTGTCTTGGCAGAGACATTGGGGTCCATTAAAAATTCTGCTATGGGACCCTCAAATTCTAGTTACGCCCCTGATTCATAATGTACCTACATACTATTATCATATATTATATGTACGCTATATAGTCGTTCCTACCTATCCATGGAATCTTCCATATTCCCTACATTATCGCTGCATTCATGTAAAACAGTTACATGATACTGTGCAACCATGAGATAGCATCTATGTACTAGGAGACTACTAGGTGTGGACAGCAACATTATTATTCTTATGTATGACTTATTACACGACACAGCTCAAATATGACCACTACTCACCACTAAGCATTGTGGAAATATAAATGCTGATACTTTCAAGGCTGTAAAATAAATACTGGTACTTTTCTATACAGGATATTATTGCTAATAATGACATTGTCCATATTGCTTATAAACATACATTGTTAATGTCATTGGCTATATGCATTGTCATTGGCTATATGCACTGTTTATATTGTTTGTTGCAAATCCGTCCGCTTAATAATAATTATATTGTACCCACACATATATCTTGTTTAGCATACCATTTTCCTGATTGGGTCCCTGCTAAGGTCAGGATCCAATCCTGTTTTATCCCTTAAACAGAAAAATGGGAAATTTCAACTTACAAAAGGGTAACCTTGAAAAAAGGGTAGATTGAAACCAGTAAAGCGGAAATATTGGAAAATAAGCTTTGAATACATACATGAGAATCTGTGAGTATCCACTTGTAACCCTGCTTTTACTGTAAAACACAATACAGTTTTACATTGTCTCTCTTCTGTTTCCCCCAGTGTCTGATCCTGTACATTTCATCACAAGTGGAACACATGTTTGAATGCAGATCAACCTGATGGGACTGAGCTGAGACAGAGGACCTTAAAGGAAAAGCAGTAAAAACAAAAACGCAGAGGAGTCATATCTTCAGCAAAGGAAAGCAGGTCAAATAGATTACTGCATAGTATCACTTAAGATGATGTTAAACATAGAAGGACAATCAAAAACAGTGAGCTACCATTACTATTAATGATATTGTATGCTCCATCTACGGACATTGTATTTTGTAACACTTTATACTATTATGGATCAGCAGTATTATTTCCATTACCATTACTGTACTGTATCTTTCTTTTTTTGTCTTTCCATTGAATAGCAGGATTAATTATTGCATTAATTGAGTGCAAATGTCCATGGTTTCTGAATAAGTTTTATATATTATTATTATGTTTTTTTCATGAAAAAAGTTTTCTTGGTACCATACCATAAGCGGTTACATTTTTACAGGTCACCTAAATATAACCTGTACACTGTACAAACCAAACATTTTCTTTTAGTTTGTTTCAAGTTTTGCATTTCTCTATACCCACCACTTAGCAAAAGTTAATGTCAAAGCCACTTATTATAACCAAATGCAAGCAACAGTGATACTTGCTCATTCTGGCATAAGCCAACCATGACATTTAGGAATTAGACAGACTCAAAATGAATTAGAATTATTCACAAATGGTATTCTCATCTTCATTACAAACCCACCATAATCCTTCTCTTTACTGATGGAGTCCAACAGATGCAGACAGATTTCAAACCTCAAAATGAACTACAATAAGGAAATGGTGAAACTTCTCCTAGCTAGGTAGAGAGAATATATACAAAACTGTCCTTACCAGGCTATTATACATAATCCCCTAAGCATTTAGAGCTTGTGCATACTAAACTAGGGAAGACAGACAAATAGAAAAGACCAAGAGGGGGGAGGAGGGAGGGAAGGGAGGAGAGAGTGCTGCAAACTATTCAGTCGGAACAAGAGCTGGGGCAGTGCCACATGCAAGGCAATGTCGAGAGGGGGAAAGTCATGAGGGCGGAGTGGACCGTGATTCATTAAAAGGTTAAGAGTCGGGCATAGTGACGTTTGGCCACAATAGCCAGCCACAATAGCCAGATGCCCCTGATTTCTGAGTAGCGTTCCAGCAAGGACATCAGCATCCTGAGAGAACCCATTCTCACATAGTGGGGGGGGGTGGGGTCATGGATTTACAGTGTGAGGGAATGAGCGATTTGGGTGCATTTCTGAGATGCAGCAGTAGCGTGAGTTTGTAGCGGTTGAAGGGCAGGTCAGTCAAGTTGAGTAAACAGAATTTGGGCCCCTGTGGGACCCCCACATTCAGCACCCTGTACTCTAGACCAATACATCTGTATGAGGGCACAGTCCGCACAGAGATGCATAAAGGAGCTGACAGCGGCCTGGCATCTTCAACAGAGCTCTGGGTCGGAATGAATCAGTGGATCAGGGTGGGAACTCTGTACCAGCGTGTGACAATTTTGTATTGTTTCTCCACTATGGAGAGGCAAAGGGAGCACTTGGAGAAATATCTTATTCCAGCTCTCCTAAGGAAGTGGCAGGGGAAGGTCCCCATTCCAGTCCTCCACAAAACGGAGAATAAGCGATCCAAGAGTAGTTTATACAGTGCGGAAAGCAAGTGGGTCAGAGTTGGCCCCTGAGAACATAGCACTTCCAGAAGTGTCAAGGCATGATTCTGGAGCATACCTGCGTGTGTCATAAAGTGATAGACACCCAGGTACACCCACTAATCCTGGTGCGACAGGGAAAAACTTGCCACGGCCTCCGGAAAGGTGAGCAGGGCCTCCCACCCCACGCACCAGCTGGCCAACTCGGGAGCAGCCGGCAGTCGTGAAGGTGGAGAGGCGTTGTGGGTCCAGTCCCGGAGGACAGTCAGGGTTGTGAGTAAGTGGCGTAAGGTGGCAATGTCGAGTAGACAGGCCAGTCTTAGTCCGAACATGTCACCAATAGGTGAGGGTGTCAACATTTGTGCCAATGATTTGCCTACTCAGTTATATATTGTCCTTGAAATTTATGCATGTGCTTTTTACTAAAAAGTCAACCTGATAAACCTTTAAATAAGGAATAAAAAAAACTTTATTTATTTTGCTATATGGAATTAACTCATCTATTGTTGCTTAATACATTTTTTTTCTTTTTATAAATGTTGGTAATTTACAGGCTTGTGTTCTATAACATTCTGCTGCATTAACACTGCTTAATCCAACTTGGCAACCATTTTAATTATGAAGCACTTGTAACATAAGGAAGGTTAAATCAATACATGTACATTTATATATATATAGAAGTAATATTAGAACTGTACCTGCACATAGGCTCTGCATGATCGCTCTCTCTTCTGGAGCTGAATAAAAAATAGACATAAAATAAATTAGAAGTAGAACATACAATCAAGAACACATGCTGATTGTCAAAGTTCTGATTTACAACTACAATCAGGGCTGCCAATGCCAAATTCTGGGTCTCTGTACATCAACTTCCTGGGACCCCCTACATATTTAATAATTACAATTTTTTGCATGTTTTCACACCATTGGGGGGAGGAATTTGTTCAAGCGGGATACAAATTGTTAAGGTTATGCTTCAGCAGAACCCAGAGACAGGCTAGTCTTAGGGTGAGATTTTAATATTAATATTGTATATTTTGATGGGTCTGAAACTGAAAAACCCTATATAGGTATCTTCCCCTAGTAATTGTATACTTCTACTTCTTCTACAGCTGCTCCACTGTAGTTAAGCCTCTCTAGTTTGGGTATTGGTAACTGGGGGATGCAAACCTACTGCTTTGTGATTGAGTAAATAGCAACCAGTAGTTTAGACTGCTCACATAATGCCAAATTGTCTGTAGTTCTTTGTGGCATCTGGTACCACTAGGCAACTGCCTAATGGTAGCACTGGCCCTGTCCCCCCAGTGAGTGGGGAAACCAGCACTCACTGGTTCTGTGTTGTACTTGCTTTGTAGGGTCAGATGCAGGGTCTATCAGAAAAGCAGCACACAGAAGTCTTGTTGCTCATGAAGTAGTTTTTAATGTTGTTCCAAATGGGTGGCAAAAAATACATCAATATTTAGACAAGGTTTCAATCACTACAAGGTGACTGTCATCAGGGCACAAGTCGGCTCCCGCAACCTCGAACTTATCTACCACGGCGGACCAATCCCTTGCTACCACCTATCCTACTCCACCGTTGTTATCAGTAAGTGAAGTAAGTATGACTAAAGAAGACCTACAAGAATTAAAGCAATGGCAACAGGATTGGATGGTTGCTCAGCTGACTCCTCAGTCTCAGCACAGGAAAACCTTACAGTCCCAGTTGCATTATAACATCAACCTGTGAGCCCAGGTCATTTGGATGACCTGGATAACAGGGGAATGCAAAACAATTTGAGGGACAGAAGCATTCCTGAGTATATCTTCCCTCAAAGACTTATTAATGCCTTTTCTAAAGTCTTCAATGACACAATAGGAGCAGACGCTCCTATTTGATTTTGATCGGGCTCACAGACCACCTACTGAAGCTTCCCCGGATTTCATATGTCTTCTTCATTACTATATATTGAAAAAGGAGATCTTCCAGAAAGCTTGGAGACGGGACAACCTGGAGTTTAATGGATGCAAGATTCAAGTTTTCCAGGATCTTTCTTGGTTGTGCTTTCAACAGCTCTGTTCCCTCAAGCCTCTCACTGATTTACTTCGGTACAACGGCATCCAAAATAGCTGGGCTTTCTCCTGAGTGATCCTCCTCTGCTTCCTAAACGTGGAACGAGTAGATCTAGTCTTCTTGCAGGAAACCAACTGAAGGGACCTTGGTGCTTGGCGGTAACCTGAACTGGTCCATTAACCCACATTTGTACTCCACCTTGGGAGCTCCCAGTTTGCCCCAGTGGCTCTCCACAACCATCAACTGGTAGATGCCTGGCAGTTTGCTCATGCAGGTTTAAAGCACTATACCTTCTATTCCCACATACATACACATATAGATTACATATTCCTCCCACACCTCACCCTTCACCAACTTCTAGAGTCATCCATTGGTAACAACCTGGTCTGACCATGCCCCAGTTTTGGCTACTCCATTGATGGGTAGGGAGTCACACAGGGAATGGACTTGCCGCTTGAATTAAATGCTCCTTCAGGATCCAACCACAAAGGAATATTTGGAGAAGGCCATAGATCCTACATAATGATTTTGCTAACATGCTTGGGCTTCTACAAATAATGGGACTCTCTCTTGGTTAGAAGCTGACTCCTTCGCTTATGTGGTTCTTGAAGTGCCATTCTCCACGCAAGAACTTGGCATAGTCCTTAAACAACTGCTTTCTGGGAAGAGTCCTGGTCCCAATGACTTTTCTTATCAAGGCCTTTCGAGATAAGCTCTTCTCTGTACTCTTGGGTGTCTTTAATGAAATTTCAGCTTCTTAACATTTTTTCCACAGTCACTTCAAGCACACATCATAGTTATCTCAAATAATGTTAAGGACCCCATGCAGTGTTCCACCTATCTCTTTGCTTAATTTGGACACTAAACTTTTTGCTAAATTGCTTTATATCAGCCTTAACGATCAATCCACCGAATTAATCAATCTAATCTACTACACTTGACAGAGTAGACTGGGACTTCTTTGTAGGGGTACTGGAGCACAAGGGCCTGGGTCCTGCCTTTATTCATTGGATTTGAGCCTCAATGGAGGCCTCTCTGTGATTAACCTAACACTGCATCTTTCTTGTCTTTATGCTGCTAGCTTTTCACTACCTCTTTCTAAACTTGAATGGGATTTGGCAGAATCATTAAAATAAATAATTTACCCCACTTTCTTTACCTTTTCCAGAATCTCCCTATGCACATCCCCAGGACTTTGATTTGCTCGGAAAACAATGCGGATGCAAGAACAACATCTTATACCGTAGCAAAATATGAGGTGGACTCTAACTCCCTTTTTGCAGGGATACTATTGGGCTTCCTTACTTGTTCGAAAAAGTTGAATGGTCTAGATCAAGTAAATCTAAACAATGGTTCACACCAGATACTGCACACACCAATACATTGTAACATGTTTCTCCATGGCTCTCAATGCTTCCCAAAATTGCAGACCTTACTATTGGCCCTACACACACCTTTAACACCTCTTTTAATTTCCCCCGAGTCTTGACCTCAGACTTCTTACCAACCGCCTTAATGAACACCTTTTGAAAAGCTGTGCACAAGGTAATCAACCCTGACACGTAAACTCTCTACCACGTTCAAATATCTTAATGAGAGCTTGTTTTCTTCACCGCTTCCATATGTAACAAAGTGGAACAGAGACTTACTGTGTCTTGTTGGATAAGATGATTGCAACAAAATATTTTGTGTTACTACTACATGCTCGCTTCACCTGGCTGTGGAAGAGACTCAGTTTAAAATCCTTTCCAGGTGGTACTGGGTTTCCATCTTCACATAACGGTTAATATGTTCCTATCAAGAGGTGTGCTGGAGATGCCAGACAGAAGTGGGTTCATTCACATTTGGTTGCCCTGATATCCAACAGTACTGGAGTAGTGTTAAAGCCCGATCTCAACAAATCACTTCCTTGCTTAAACACCTAAATAATGCAGCTAAAGTCATTGTACCTAAGTACTGAAAGTCCCTTTCCAAACCAGCAATACAAGGTTTCTTCGAGTAGATCATTACATCATAGAAGAATTTTTTATGTTATCGGGATATCGTTTTTTCAACTTCCGGGCCACATGGTTTTATTGGTTAGAGTTTAGGTTAACCTAAGCTAATACAACATTATTGTCCCCACATTGAGCCTCTTCCAATTGTAGTTTGACCGTTACATGTTAGTTTCTGGATGAACCCTTCCACAATGGAACCCCTACTATTTGTGTAGTTGCATGACACAATTTGTATTTTCCCCTTTCTTTTTTTTCCCTCCATTACTGTGTTTGTCCTCCATGATTTGTTTTTATTACTTATTAAAAGTATATACACCTGTTTTTGGCAATATGTCCTTGCACATTTTCATAACCACCTCCTTTAGGTTTATAAATAACTGTACTAATGTTTTATTAGTGCTGCTAAATAAACAATTTAAATAAAATAATAATAAAATAGTTCCCATTACATGGTGCTCACAGAGAGATTATGCATCAACTGAGCGATTATTTTGCTATAACCTTAGTGAATGACTCATACAGTATTAGTATTATTGTGATGCATTTGTGGAGATAATTTGATACCTGTTAAGTTTCCCACTTAATTCTGTGTTAAATTCCTGGTGAAACTATATAGACTCATCCAGTAAATCCAGTTATTGAAATTGCATTAAATGATAAAAACTTACATTTCTTGTAAATATTGATTTGATCGTAAAGTTTCATATACAGTATGTACTTATGATCCATTTTTGCACTATTTGGTCATGTATACATATATATTAAAAATGTCTCTCTATACATAAATATACTTATATAATTGAGAAGAATAAATGTACATTACCTTATTTAAACTTCGTGCTGCGCTATCTTTTCCACCTGGAGTCAGGTTTCTTAGCTGAACATCTAGTAAATCTACCAGTTGATCCATAGCACGAACAGAATATGTAATATCTCCAGCATTTAGGTGACCTCTTGTGTGCTCTGAAAGTTCTCTTGCAATGTTTGCTGCTGTTTCTAGTGACTTCAGCTAAAAAGAAAAAATTATTTGAAATAGTGAGTTTAAATTACTCTTCAGAAGTGAGAGAAGAAATGTTAAATTATATTGAATGTGGAAAATAATATAGAAAGCATAGTCCACTATTTTTACTAATTATAAGAATATATTGATTTTACTATGATAAATAAAAGTACACACAACATGCTTGTTATACAGAACCTCAAAATATATTGTATTCTTATTGTATGCATAAAGATCAGTCCAACGTTTCATTCTTCTACGTGTCTGTATTCGAAACCAGATCCAAAAGGTCTGCAAACACATTTTGCTTTTGCGCATGCACACACAACACACTTCTATTATGCATCTGGGTCCTCCTATTCTAGAAATGTTTTTAAAGGTAGGGTAGGATAGCTCACATTATAAGGACAGCTCAAAAAACTTAAGGGAGTGAAATGGATATAGCAAAGTTCCAGTTTTGGTTCTCCGCTACCTCTGAAACTATTCTGTTCATGACATTTCTGGGCCAAAATAGTGATACATTTTCTCATTCAGATCTAAGGATATACTCAAGTATTAATGTAAGAGAAATATTCAACAATTAACAGTTGCTGAATAATTTTTCCTCTGTCTAATGTTGTACTGCTTTTTCTCCTTCATAGGTAGTTGCATATGGAACAATACTGTGGGTAATTTTATGAATTTCAGCTGAATTTTTATGAATTTTAGCTGTACTGTGGTGGAATAATACTGTTATTAGATTGTACATTGTATACACAGTGTCTAGCAAATAACATTTGTATTTGGGCTGAGAATTGGTTGAAGAATAGGGAGCAGAGAGTGGGGATAAATTGAACATTTTCTAATTGGTGTAAACTTTAAAGTGGTGTACCTCAGGGCTCTGTACTGAAACCACTTCTTTTTTAATATATATTTAAAAATGACCTTGGGGAGAGCAAAGTCACTATTTTTGTTGATGATACTAAAATATGCAGGGTAATAAAAACAGAGCAGGATGTAGTGTGTCTACAAAGGAACTTGTATAAACTGGAGGAGTGGTCAGCCAAATGGAAGTTGAGATTCAACTTAGATAAATGTTAAATTTATATATGTATATGGAGTCTTCAATTGAGGAAGAATTGGGAGTGCTTCTAGACAACAGACTGAGCAATAGGGCTTAATGTCAATCAGAAAAAGCAAAGGCAAATAAGGTATTAGCATGTATAAATAGGGGCATACATGCACAGGACGACTGTGTAATTTTCCACTCTATAAATTGTTTAGAATAGGCCTCATTTAGAATACGGATCTGGGCACAACTACATAGAAAAACTTTATAGAACTGGAGCAGGTTCAGAGAAGGGCAACAAAACTTATAAAGGATATAGGGTTTTTGAGTTATGAGGAAAGACTATCCAGTTTAGGCATGTTTACTTGTGGCTTCTAAGAAGAGATATGATTACTATATACAAATATATTAGACATCAATACTTTCACAGTAACTTTTTACACCAAGTACTGCCCTCCCACAGGGTTCGATTCGTGTGATGCGATGATGTCATGTTGCATTGGAACCTGCGTGAAGGGCGACAGGGAGGATCCTCTTATTATTAAAATATTGTCCCCTGTCCTCCCTCCCATCATTAATTTATATATTTTTTACTATTTTTAATGGACATGATGCCCCCGGGTCCAAGAAAAAAAAATAGAAATAAAATAGAAAAAAATTGGACAGGATGCAAGTAGATGAGGTACAGGGAGTGGTCATTGTTTTGTGTGCGTGCACAAGTTCACTGTGATATGCCAAACTAGGAGAAAAGTCTCCCATAATTATTTTTTAGAAGTTAGAAGACAGAAAGTGGGGGAGCCAGGCTGCAATTGTTAAGGAACTGGCAACAGGGGCCAGGGAGGAGGAAAGAAAAGGAAGGTAATACTATAGCTGATAGCTGATGCTGAAGGTTCAAAAAGGGTAAAAAGAGAATGCCCACAGAACCACCAGGTCATTAACCTGCCCAGAGTATCTGGGGGAAGGGAAGCCTGTCATAGAAGAGTACAGCTGGGAGACCAGGTTTTAGTGATGGTGAGGAGATTTATGACAGTATATAGCATGCACAGGTGTATGAAGAAGTAAGTAGACTGGAAGCAGGTAAAGGAACAAAGGGGTAGAAGGGCAGAGTGGTGACCTTAAAGGTGTGAAATGTAATTGGTGAAGTGGTTAAAAGAGACAGCGTGGAGGACAGGGGGGTGTAGGCAGTGGTGGGATTCAGCCAGTTCTAACAGGTTCTGCAGAACCTATACCTAATATAGGTATCAGTTCTTAGAACCGCTTGTTAATGGATAGAGATGTGTAGGCTTGGTTTAATGAAATACCAATACAAGGGGATATACAATGCACACTATAGGGTATACACCATGTACAATACAGGGGAATTGAGATTAGCATTATGGTTTTATTTTTTTTGACCAAATTGATGCTGGAAAGGGGCGAGACTTTGGTGGAATTGGGGGGGGGGGGGCTTAAGTGGAGCCTTGGCACATAGAACCTAAAGAGGATGTCTAGACAGAAAAGATAAATAATGAGTTATGAAAGTTTGGTTATACATTTTAAGGATAAAGGGAAGGCAGGTGAGCAGGATAAAGATAATAGGTTTTAGTGAATGACAAATAAATTCAAAGATACTACAAAAATCATTAAAGAGTGAAATGTAAGCCAAAAGGAAGGTCAGCTGGTGCAATGGAAATATTTGGTAATAGAATAAAATAAGCTACAATAAAGCAATAGGCAAAGTTGTGACTCCCCTCCCCTACCTTTACTGGTGAAACACGCATGTGTTATATATATCTAGATATATTATTATCCCTATTTCTATCTGTATCTATAATCAATAACCTGCTAGCTGGAATTTATATACCGTATATACTCGAGTATAAGCCGACCCGAATATAAGCCGAGGCACCTCATTTCACCTTAAAAAAACTAGGATAACTTGATAATTGACTTGAGTATAAGCCTTTCCCCAGTATGTCTGTCTGTCACCCCTGTTAAAGGCTCATGTCACTGATGTCTCTGATGGATCATTACCCCCATAGGACTGCATTGCATCTGGTCTCTGGTTCAAGCTCCTATAAATCTTCCTCTATATGTCTCTATTGTCCCCTGACACCTCTGCATATAAGGCAATTTAAACCTGTGCCATGCTGTAACCTATACAGCAATCGATCATGCCTGTGTCAGCTCTGTGGGTCAGTGTGGATGCGTGGGTGAGTGGAATGCTGCATGTCAGTATTACGCTCCCCGCTCCTTTACCTTAGCTCAATATAGCTGTGAGCAATGTGTGCAGCTATACTCTGAGTAAGGCTGTACTACCTGAATGCATACCCCCCAACCCATACCCCCCAATCCGCTTTTAGGGTACTGTCCCGCTGTCCCTCCTGCCACCCGGTTTGTCCCGTTAAGGGGACAAACTTTGATTTCAATATCAAAATCAAAAATGGACAGGGCTTGGGTGGAGAGGGGGTGGAGTTGTGGCGTGTCATGGGCGGAGACAGGCGGGTCCGAGGCGGGGCTTATGTGTCCCGCGGCCTGAACCTTTAAAGTTGGGAGGTATGTGAATGCTAGACCGTGTCAGCTAAACTCTGAGTGACTGACCTGGCATCACTGGAGGGAATGAAAAGTACATAGATCCGGCTGATAAATGTGATTGAGATTCGTGGACTGATAACTAAGACAGACCCAGCAGCCAATCCCAGCATTATGACTACTGTATATACTTGAGTCAAAGCCAAAGGGAGCACTTTCAGCACATAACAATGTACTCGTTCATTTGTCCCCAGTGCTTTGTGGTGCCCCTCTCAGGCCTGGCCCGGCCCTGAGCAAAGGGACAGATGGACAGTGGAGGGACAGGGGTAGAAGCAATGGATGAGGAAACAGGTCACTAGGTCAGTGGGAGCAGAAAAGCTGGTGGTGTGAGATCCTCGAAGCAGGTTCCAGGCAGAAAGCAGAAAGATGGGGATGTTAGTGACATCAGACAGGAGCCAGGAAGAAGTAGATGGTAGTGATCATCAGAGAATTATAAATGTTGGCTGGTGAGGTCTGGGTCAGTGGTTAGCAGCAGAAAGCAAACGAATTGGAATCAGCCGGAAGGCCGGAATAAACAAAAATGTGAGTGAGCACACAAAAAACATTTTAGTACATGACAGGCGGTAAACATTTGTGCATCACAGCAGGGAAATTAACCAATATATTACGAGATATAAAACAATATATACAAATAGACAACCAGGAGTGCCAGTCTTAAAGCATTGACACAGGTAGCGAGGGAGTAGAACAGTCAGCAGAGGCCTCAGAGTCCAGGGAAAGATCAGCATCAGGAGATTCAGGTCCACAAAGAATATGATCGGCATCAGGACATACCCCTTGTCGGGTGGGACTGTAAGGGCATATATAAATGCAGAAGCAAGACTTCCAGTGTGAGGGCTATATCCAATCTAAAAACGTCAGCAATAAGATTTGCGATTAAATGCACGGGCAAAGCCAAAAAATATGATCAATGTCTCCCACTGCTCCACAAAGCCTCCAGCAGAGTCAGGACACAGAGGACCATATTCTGTGCAGGCCCTGCGGAGTCAGACACAGGAGGTGAAGGAGCTTAACCTGCCTCTCGGCATGGTCCACGTAATCGGAGAGTCGGAAGGTCGTAAGATGAATCAGTTCCCACAGCTGGACTGAGAGTGTAATGTCCAGGTCCCCTTCCCATGCCAATTGAGGGGTGGATNTAAAGGAAGATTGCAACGTCCCATACCAGAAGGAGACTGAGCCCCAACAGGAAGGGAATAGATAGGAGGACCTCGACGTTGCGTCTCTTTACAAGCGGATCAGGCATAGGTATCAGGGATGAGTTTGTATACAGCCAACAATGAAGCATTGTTGGATCGGAGTAAAAGCAAGCGATCAACAACTATGCATTTGTCCCAGGTCAGGAATGCATGTGCAATTGTGAGGAGGGACAGAAGGCCCCCTGGACTCAGTGGGGGGTATCCGAAGGTAGTGTACAGTAGGGAGGGAGCTAAGGAGGTCCCTCTCCAGATCCACCCATGGCTTATAGCCCTGAGCCAGCATCCAATGCTGTACTTGGGCAAGAAAAACACCCAAACCTAAGTAAGACCTCCCGCATGTAACCCCAGTGTAGGAGGTCAAAGGACTTCTCAGCATCTAAAGAGAGAAGAACCCAGAGGAGGACATTAGGTCCACTACATCAAGAACTCTGCGTGTAGCATCAGCATCAAAGGCCTGACAGCCTGGGATGAAGCTGACCTGGTCCAGGTGGACTAGTATAGGGAGAAGAGGAGAGAGACGATTAGCCAGCTATCTGATATAAACTTTCAAATCAGTGTTGAGGAGAGCAATGGGGCGGTAATTTTGACAGGATTAGGGGTCCTTACCCGATTTGAGAATGGTAACAACTCAGGCTTCAAGTATTTTGGCTGGGAAGGAGGCCCCCCTCAGAGACAAAGTTAAATAAATTAATGAGAAGAGGAGCTATGGAGTCCACAAAGTGGATAAAGAACGGTGTTCAAGGTCGGCTAACTTCACCTTCAAGACGTTCACCTCTCTCTGTAAGCTGTCATGTGCGTCAATTAGTTAATTATGAGACTGAACAATCTTTACCATCTTATGTTTCAGGTGGTCGGTGCGGTCCCCCCCGAGTCCGTGACATCTGGCCAAACTTCCATTAACTCTGATTGGACATCAGAGTTAATGTCAGAGCGGAGGGCCGACATAAGTTGAGCGGCAAGGGTTTAGGGTGTTTCGGAGGCATGGTGTCCAGAGGAGAGGGTCACAGGTATTTAAAATCCCTGAAAGGTCAACCGGAAAAGCTGCTGGGTCAGTTGGGTGTGAGGTCTGGAGAGCAGGAGCAGAAGCCAATTTGCCAAATATAGGAACTTCAGGGAGCCAGGCAAGCATCTTACGCTTAGGCATGGCCAGGTGGGGAGGTGGAGGTTACCCCCACACCCACAGGTGAATCACATCGGCAGGGAGCAGGGCAGTAATGCCAGATGAAGATCCAGCCGAGGGAACATGTGAACAGAAGGAAAAGGTGAGGAAGACAGGAAACCTTCAGACAAGGCAGGCCAGGAGTACTCCACCATAAGGAGGAAAGCAGGGGGCCATCAGTCAGAGCAGGATGGGGCACTGCAGGAAGGTCCACTCTCAGAGGATGAGATGCCTAGGTGGAGAAATGCTGGAGGGCTAATCCAGTGGAGAAGAGGGCCACTCCAGTGGGACCCTGCCAACATGCCACCGGAATGGGTTCGCAGGGGCTTACCACATGGGCCAAGTGCAGGCTCTAAACAATGCCACAAGTCATCTACTCCAATACAAGGGGGATGCCAGGTCCACACAGGGCTTCTCCTTAGGGACTGTGTCAGTTGGGAAAGCAGAGGCCGCTCCAGCAGTACCCCACCAACCGCCAGCACGGGGGAGTCACCAGCAGGCACCACCGTTATCAAGCCCGGAAAGGCACCAAAACAGCAGATTGATGGCAGCCCGATTCCCTGCACCTCGTCATCGTGCCTTTCCGCATGGAGGGGGGGAGACGGAAAGTCAGCGACTGTATGCAGGTAGGCCGGGGTGGCTGATGTCACAGCAGTGCAGGAGGTCTTAGCACGAACCGGAGCCCCCCAGAAGCAGGCCGCAAGCCCAGAGGACATCCAACAGAGGATTAGCAAGCAAGTTCATCGGTGCCAAGCAGCGTATCTAGGTCCAGGGGAAAGCAGAAGGTCATCAGTGCCGATTCCAGTGGGGTGAGAAAGCCCTGTGATGCCGGAACTCTGTCAGGAAGCGACCAATGGCGGCTGCAGCAGGTCAAATCACAAATTAACATTTTTTCATTGAATTTTGAACCCCACTTTTTACTATAAAAGTTGCTACATCATAAATGCCTAATAGTAAAAACTTTTACCTTCTGCCCAATATGACTGATCCAAGGAGATGAGCAGTTGCTTAGGTCAGGTCCTTGCGGATTCCATATTCCATCTGGAGAGATGCATGTGTATGTTGCCACACCTACAAAAGCAGAAAATTAAAGTCAACAGAAATAATATTAATGTATCAGTATAGACTAGAGCAAGGTTTCTTATAAATAAATGTAAACTAAATAATATATTTCTCCTATTACATTTCATTTATTTGTACATTTTATGAGGTATAATACTATCTATCAGTATGTATTGCACTGCGATTTGAATCATTTTCCTAATGCATGCTTATTTTATACATAGAATGAACTACATAAATAATTGGTATTTCACAAACATCAATTAATTAATTAACAATAGAGCTAAAAATTCAAACATCTATCCAATAAGAGATCATTGTTGTGACCAGTATAGATGTCTTTATCTCAACATCATCATCGTTTGAGTTGTTCTGCTCATTGGCTTCATGTATATGCTGTTCCTGAACCTAATCCTGTGTTTTATATGTTTGCTGTGAAATCGGCTGACCTTGAGTTATACAAATAATAATGTCAACTCAAAACATATTATATACAGTTATAGGGAACCACTGAATAGAGTACCTAAATGTTATTTCTATCGTACATCAGATTATATGTCTCTCCTCACCATTGAGTATACAATGGATTAAGTGACCCATGTGTATCAACGGTCCACACAACTGCTGATTCACACAGATCCTCCAAACCCTGCCTACACTTTAGAATTTCATTTAGATGGGCAGGGGTGCAGGACCATCCCAGCAGATTAATCATCTAGTTCCTTATTCTTGGGGTATACTAACATCTGTAGTGAGCAGAAGAATGGACTAAATTTCACTTGATTTCTAAAATCTGCATGCTGTATGTGAGGGAATAACCTTCATTTATTGACTGGGGCTATGCTCCCATAGGTCTGTTCCTGTTCTAAATATCCTGTATACCTGTAATGTATCTCATCAAAGTTACTGTTGCAACAAGGATATACAATATCAAGAATGCTGACCTATGAGTATAATACTAACCTATGAGTATAAATCTAGGCAGACTGCACATTTAAAATATTCTATATATTTTTATTTCTTGAGGGTATACATTGGCCACCTTTAAGATATAAGTTATGGCATATTTGTATGGCTATTCACTATTTGATTCGTCATACATACAATTAAAAATACCAAGAAAAAGTGCAAAGCAAAGATTTGCATGTCTTAGTCATATTATTTTATGGTTATGGTTTCTGTATGGGTCACAAACTAGAATTAAGGCTTCATCTGTTTAATATAAAATAAAAGGTCTTACCAACTGTGCCTAATGGACATGGCTGTTTTGCTGTTTGTCCTTGTCGAGTCTTGAACCACATGATGTCACGGGCTTCAACTGCCTCGCAACTCTCAGTACCAACTGGCGGTAACTGGGATAAATCTGGCGTGGACCGGGTAGTGACATCAGAAGGAAGATCAATACTGGGAGATAATGTAGAAATGTTTCTGCGAGTCACCATGGACACAGATATGGTTTTTCCTGTGGTGGTAGTTGTAACCCGCTGTGTTGTTGTTACTGTTGCTGTTGTTGTTGTTGTTGTTGTTGTTGTAGTAGCTGATGTACTAGCTACATTATACTGTCTGGATGGATAAAATTCTACAAAAAATTAAAACAACAAATAAGCAATATTTAGAGAAACACCATAAAGCAAGTGAACAGGTTTTGAAAAGAGTGTTAGTGTTATGGCTAAATAGTCATGAATTGCCTGGAATAACAAATAAATTCCAAACATATTGCAATGTATTGTTTTCATTTGTGTTTCCAAAACCATGGTTAGATGCTCACATATTTAACAAGGGAAAAACAATGAACCTGATGTTTTCTATGTTACCTATGTAAAATATCAAATGTATAGTATACTGTTAAAAATAAACTTGCTAGTAAGTAATGTTATAATTTTGTTGCAACCTCTGGAAAATATGGTAAATCCAATAAACTTTCTCTATTCTGCTCAGCTACAATCCTTATGGTTAATGCTACCCCCTCACACGAGATCTTGATGGAGAGGGAAACACGGCAGGGTTGTCTATTGTTCAACCTGGCATCCTTTCTGGGCAGCGCTAAGCTAGAGATACTATTGCAAGAGTAGTTTCAGCAGCTGTAGATAAATAAGACTTTAGGTGATCTTAGCAGTTAGAAAATAAATATAGATAAAAAGGTAACAGCGCTTGTAAAACACTCTCAATTAATTTGGAAGCAAAAAACAATTACAAAAATGACTGCGATAGATCAGAGCGGTTTACTATAATGAAGTTTACTTAGAACAAGAATGAAACATAAAAACAGCATAACATTAAAAAGAANCAATAAAATAAAATGTTCATGTATAAATATAATAAAGGAAATTTCCTAAATGTGTATATCCTTGCCAAAGAGGAGCTTAGAACTTCAGTTAACGTGATAGTCTAATGAAGCAAGTTAAACCGGTAGTATACAAGTGCGCACTTGTATAAATCCAATCATTAATCCTTGGAATTAGGACTTCTGCTGCTTCTATTAAGCTCACAATGATTTGCTGTTATATTATATATTGGCAATCCCTCACAATCCCTTATGAAAATCCTAGACATCATCTCTGTGTTTGGCAGTATATCAGGCTTTACCATAAATCAAGATAAATCAACAGTTATGTCACTGGGCTCTTTGGTTAAACCATTCTGGGTTGGAAAATTTTATTTTAATTTGGCACTCTATTACTTACTTAGGCTTACAAATACATAAGAATATTGATACATTATACTCTGCTAATATGCGCAGGCTGATCACCTCAGTTACGGCAGATGTAGCAGCTTGGAAAAATCTTTTTTGGGCAGAGAGGCATTGCTTAATGGTCATTTTTCCAAAATTATTATATCCCTTAAAAATGTTGCCAATCTTGTTATCCTCATAGGATGACAAGCTCCTTCATTTGGCATGGCAAATGCCCGAAGATCAGCCTTCGTATATTGCAGCGTAGTTGGGAGGGGTGAATTTGCCCAATTTAAGGCTCTATGCGAAAGTGTGTCAGCTCCTTTATATCAGGGACTGGCTTCATGGGTCAGATTCCTATACTAATATTCCTGTTGAGCATGTTTTCTTAGACAATCTCTCCCGACTCAATATTTTATTTTATTACACTCCCGTTGGATTGATCTTCTGCAATCTGTTGAAGACAACCTTTTGCTAATGTCCCCCTGGTGTACTTGGCATGCTTTTCGCTCTAGGAGGGGTCTCCATAGCCATGAGTCCCTCTTGCTCTCATTCATTGACAATTTTCTCTCATTGCATGTGGGAATGAACAAAAATCACACACTTTTGCAGGCAAGTCCAAACTTATATCTCTACTACCCAGCTAAATTACGTGCCTTCAACACAGCAATGGGCTGTCTTGGGATTTCTAGACCCGACAATACAGGGTGCGCGGGACTGCAAAAATGTACTCTTAATCCTCTCAGCAGTTGCTCGCAAATATACATTACATATGTGGATACATAAGGAGCCTCTGACCATGACTCTGTTTTTGCTAAGCTTTATTTTGTGTTTTGCATGGAATGGTTGGAGGCTTCCTTACATAAAGAGCACAGTGTATAAGTTGGCAACACCATTTATTCCGCAATGGGACAAGTATATTGATATGCTGCCCTAACATAGTAATAATATTTTGGCATACAGATTAATATGCAATCATTGTTTGCACATGGATCTATGAGCATATAGTTAGTTTGGCTGGATGTGTTAGATACTAAGTGTTAGTACCAAGTGTTTGTACTTTTAAAGTTAGAAATTTTAGAGTTAACCAGAGTTAAAAATAATAGTTATTGGGGGGTGTGGCCTGCGCGCTGAGCCGAGCGAACGTGTCTGTCCTCGCTCTCCACCATCAGCGGCTTTTGGGCATCTCCACCTCGGTCCCCAGGCATCCCAGACCTCGTGCCCCGGTTCTCCTACCTTCCTGGTGATCTGGACTCCTCAGGGCCGCGATCCCGCGGCTGCGGACTACCGCGGCGGAAAGCCTCCGGTCCCAGCGGCCTAAATTTGGATGCGGCTCCCGCCCGCGGCGTCTCCTCCTCGCGGCTGGCCGTCTTCTTCCCCCGACCCCCTGTGCTGGACTCTCCACGGCCCGTCCTCCTAGCTGCCTCCCAGCTACCCCCAGCAAGCTAACCTGCTCCTGCTAGGCCCAGTCCTCTCTCCCTGCGCTACCCTGGGCTGCTTTTCAGATTCCCCCTACCCCCGAGGCATCCACATGTAGGGGACCTGCCTCTGGCTGGGGGGGGCAGCGGCCTGTCAGTTTCTCCATTTGATCTACCCTAGGAGGATGCTGCCTGCCATTTTATTGAAGGGAGACAAGAAGAGCTGGGGGGCCTATTTCTAGCCTATGAACCCTACACCATCATCTCCAAGGCCCTGCCTGCAGCTGCCAATCTCTCAGTGCTTGTCCTGCCATTCCATTTTCCTGCATTTGTAGGTGCTGTGCTATCCTGACCTGGATATCTGCATGCACAGTCTTCAGCGTATCCGGCTATCCGTCTGCATGTTCAGCCTTTTGCTCGCATAGTTCTCTGCACGCACGGTCATCTGCACGCATGGTCATCTTGGCCCCCATTACCAGAACAGACTTCCTGTCTCTCACATCGGAAATGATGGAACTCAGGTCTTCCGATGTTCAGAATGCCCTTCACTCCATCCGCTCTGACGTGGACGCCCTGTGTACCCGTACCGACCAGGTTGAACGGAGGGTTGAGGGCGTAGTGGGCTCCCAGCAGTCCATGGCGGAGGACATCTCCCGCCTGCAACAAAAATGGCAGCTCTTCGGGACCGCCATGAGGACATCGACAGGGGCCATCGCAACAATATCCGCCTTCGAGGCATCCCCGAGATGGTGGAACAAGCTCATCTCCCCCTCTACCTCAAACGCCTGTTCACGCAGTTGGCGCCTGATGTCCCGGAAGACATGCTGCTTTTAGACCGGGCCCACATGGCTCTCAAGCCCTGAAACTCCGAACAAAACTCTCCTAGAGATGTCATAGTCCGGCTCCATTACTTTACAACCAAGGAAGCAGTCCTTTCAGGGGCACGGAAAGCCAAGTCTTTGCAATTCGAAGGGGCCTCGTTGCAACTGTTCCAGGACCTTTCTACAACTACTCTCTCCCGTCGTCGGGACCTCAAACTAGTGACCACTATATTGGCTTCCCGTGGAGTGCGCTACCGATGGGGTTTTCCTTTCCGCCTGCTAGTATGGCATCAGGATCGCCAATATAGTGCCTCCACCCTGCCGGAAGCCCAATCGCTCCTTCGGCAACTGGGCCTAGCCGCTGACCTGCCTGCGGATCTCTCACCTCTGGACTCTCGGGCCTCCGGCTCCGCTCCTCGGCCCTTGCCCCAGCGGGAATGGTCAACNGTCTCTCGACGCNCACGCCATCGCTCTTTGGACTAGATCCTGCCCCTGCCTCCGTCGGCTGCTTCCACCTGGACACCCTCCACCTTGTCTGCAGTGACTCTCCCGTCTCCACCCCTGGACTCTCATCGGTGGAATCCTCTCTCCTCGTGGACTGTTTCTTCCGCCCCTTCACCTGAGTTCCCGCACCCTGGACTCCCTGTCAGAAGATCTGCCTTCTGGGTCTCGGCGATTCGTGAGTGGAGGGTCTCCTCCTTCTGGAGCTGTTTACTGTACTGTTGATTTGTTGCCCGCTGTTTGCCTTTATGCCAGTTGCTTGTTCTTTTGCGTGCAGTTTTTTTGTTTTTGTCTTGTTTTTTGTTTATTTTCCTTACCTGATGTGCTGTGTACAGGTTGTTTATCATTGCTTTCTATGTGCCCCCCGTGCCTCCTCTCCCTCGTTTCCCCTCAGAGGTTTGCGCCTGCTTCCATGCCCTTCCAGGGCAGTCTAGCCCCCGCATCACACCTCCTTCCAGGTTCACCTCCCTCCTTGTTTCTCTCCCTAAGTCCTGGCCTCGCTGGCCCCCCTGGCCTGTTCAGTTCATTACCTACCCTTCTATTTCGACATGCCGCTCCAGCTTGTGTTCCTTTTCTCCCTCCCAAGTTTTGGTCACCACTCTCACCTCACCCTGGTCCTGACCCCATACGTAAGGCTCGGCCCTGGCCCGTTACCCCTGCATTCCAAGGCNGCCTGCTCTATAGCATCCCACTGTCACCCCCATGGCGTTGCGCCAGCTCTCCTATAATGTGAAGGGGCTCAATTCCCCTCTCAAGCACTCCAAACTGCTTACCTCTCTGAAAGACCGCGGGGCTGACATAGCATTTATATAGGAGACCCACTTTCTCCAACGTCTGCATCCCGAACTCCGCTCCCGGCTTTATCCAGTTACTTACCATGCCTGCGACGCCCAGCAAAAGAAACGGGGGGTTTGCTAAACACCTCACCTTTTCCCTTGAGGCGGTCCACCGAGATGTGAGGGGACGATACCTGATTCTGGTTGGGTCCCTTAATAACCTTTCCTGCACTATAGTGAATTTATATGCCCCTAATACTGGGCAACCTCGGTTCTTCCTTGCCCTGGGCACCCTCTTATCGGAGGTACGGAGGGGCGAGCTCATAGTCGCAGGGGACTTCAACTC
>JABWIB010000897.1:91997-104187 GCA_016617825.1 Platyplectrum ornatum
CAATTTATGCTTTCATTCAGGCCATTATGTGATAGACTTCCCATTATGAAGATCAACTGAGCTTTTTGAAGTAGGGCTTTATCCCAATTCCCACCTCTGGGATTTAAAATTGCCTTTTAATTGCCTGATGAAGAGACCTGAGTTGTCTCGAAAGCTCGCATTTTAACATCATTGCTATTATTTCTGTTAGCCATTAAAAGGTATCATATTTGCAAGATTGCTATTTTTGTTTTCCTCATTGAAGAACAACAAAATTCATTTTTTGGATAATTGCTTTAATATTAGGAATCTCTGCTGAATATGTGGCAATTAACCTGGTTGGGTTTTGATTGCATATAACCAGAGTTTTGGAATAAATTAATTGATCTAGATCTAGATGGAGACTATGATGGAATGAGTCCTTAAAGTATCTAGATTTGTACCCTCTGTCCTTTAATCTATTTCGCAATTCCAACACCCTTTTACGGAAAGTTTGCACATCCGAACAGTTTCGTCTTAGGTGGATGTATTCGCCTTTAGGAATCCCACGAATGGTGGAAATGGGGTGGAAACTGTTCGTGTGAAGTATACTGTTTGTGGCAGTATTTTTGCGGAAAATATCACTCAATAGATATCCATTTCGATAATTTTTGATGGTAACATCAAGGAAATCAATTTGTGTGTGAGGTCAATTTTAGATTTATATAATTCCTATTTAGAATAGAAATGAATTCAACAAGATCTTCCTTGTCTCCATCCCATAAAATAAAAATATCATCAATATATCGTGACCACATTATACCAGTATAATACCAGTATTATACCAGTATAGAGCTGCTGCAAGTCTCTCTCCCAGCATCTGCAATCAGACATAATGCATACCTCCCAACATCTTGGGAGCTGAAAGCAGGACATATAAGACAAGCCCTGCCCCTTTTTGCCACTGTAAGAATTGAATAGAATAAAATAGAATACAATAAAACAAAAAAAAACATTAATACCAACCTGGTAGTTGGGTGGGCAGCGGGACTGACTCGCTGAAATTGACACAGTTGGGAGGTATGGTAATGTAGTGACAGACTACTGCATGATAATAGATTTGGAATATTAAGTCATGAAGAGTTCTTCAAGCATAAAAAGTCAAAAGTCAATATGTAATGTAGATGTATGTCCTATTTAACGTTATATAGTTTATAGTTTGTGGCATCAAATATTATAACTTGATGGATAGAAGCAAAGTGGAACACCTAAGCAAGAAATACCTTAGATTGCAAGATTGGATAGCTTAAACATTTTCATTGGGAAATACAAAAATATTGTAGAAGCTGGTCATTTCAAGGGAAAGTCAATATATATATATATATATATATATATATATATATATATATATGTATTAATTTACACAAGCACGCACACATCCATTTATGTAAATATTTATGTACACACAGCCATATTTGTGAATATATATATATATATATATATATATATATGATACCCCACCCCCGGCACTAGGATAAATTGGAGTAATGTACCATCATGGCACACTACCGCACCCTGCCCGCCCCAACTCTGTACGGATAAGTGACCAATACAGGTGGCTCGGGCAGGAGACCCACTCCGCAAACGCTACCTGCTTACCAGCTTCCTACCTAGCCCAATAAACACAACAAGGTTTGCAAGAACACGCTTTACTTAGGGACTGGGGTTCCTAGAGGAAATCCCCTGCTCTGACTTAGTTACATTACAGGAACATAGACATTTTACATCATACAATTTAGAGTACTCAATTAAATTATAATTACTTACTTGGGAACAGTGAACAAATATATAGCTATAAGGGGCAAGTAGTTTCAGACACTCACGTACAATACAACATAAAAGTCCTTCCTGCAACTCTCAGGAAAGCAGGGTCCTTCAGTGGATAAAGTAATCAAAGTCCTTCATAGCAGATGTTGTTAGCTCTGACACTGGGCCAACTTCAACAACCACTTTCTGTAATGCCAGGCCGCACAAACTCTCCCCTTCCTCCAACTAGGATCTCTCGATGGCTGTCTCCAGAAGTTGCTCAGCCTCAACTGGCATCTCTAAACAATTGTCCACAGGCGGGGGTGCATTCTGCATTGGGACCACAGTAGGAGACGCTGGGTTTTGCGGTCGCTCCTCTTGAACAGGTCGGTCCAGAGGTATATCAGGAACGATTAGGTACCATCTTCTCAGCAACAGAATAATCGGGTACCATCCTCACAGCATCAGAATTATTGGGTACCATATTCTCAGCATCAGAATTATCTGGTACCATCCTCTCAGCATCAGAATCATAGAGTACCATCTCAGCATCAGAACCATCGGGTACCATCCCCTCTGGATCAGAACTTAGGCATGGGGATCTGTACGGGTCCCCCTTCAGCTCTTGCTCATTCTCCATACTGGATTCAGACAGGTCTTGCAGAGTTCAGCTACCTCCTCTTTGGTCTAAGGTTCAGTTGCTTCCATGATGTTACACCAGATAGTTGCATATTCTCCTCACAGATCTTATCAACTTGACTTTTTCATGCTTCAAGCTTTTATAATGCTTAGGTCAGACAGTTCTTAGCCAATGGCAAAAGACTAGGCACATGAAACAGGCATGATACACAACCAGACAGACACCTGCTGCTAGTCTAGACAGGTACAATACAATGTTACAATACAATGTTACAAAGACACAAGTCAGAGCCAGACATCTCATCTAGCAGAGTTCTGAATTAACCCCTAGTGATACCTGGGGTATCACATATATGCAGTATATGTGCACACGTATATACACACAGCGAGAAAATTCTACAATTTTTCAATTGTTCTGACAGAAAAGCTTGTCCCAGTTTCCAAATCACCACTCATCCCATAACTTTGGGAACAGGATGCAGCTTACCCAGATCTTGTGACACTGGACCGGCTGTGCACAGTTTCTGAAGAAACATGAGGGGGATACAATATGCCCCTCATCCCTGGGCACACATGGCTAGCGCAGAGGTTCCGGCTGCTGTAGTGATTGCAGCACTCATAAAAGCTGGCAACTATTGCTGTTTTTTATGAATGATTGTAGTCTTTTTACAATATTTTATTTAATAAAATTTTTTACACATCATATAACCTTAATGAAGCATATAATTGTCCCTTGGATAATTAGCTGCTTCTTAGCCTTAAAGAACCCCTGCAGTGTCACATGTTGGATAATTAGCTGCTTCTTAGCCTTATGGGCAACTTACTCTATTTCAGGACGTAGTGTAAGCCCTGTGTCAATTTGCAGCAAATATTTAAATGAGAGAAGGGGCGAGGAACGCCCCTTTTCGCTTTTAAATAATTAGGATGCGTAAGGACACGGATGCAGACTTTGCACCTTGTACCTGCATCAGTGTACTTAATTGCTAATCAGCGTATGCGCCACTTTGAATCCGGTCCACTATGTTTATCACCAAATTTATTTATCCAAATACCATAGGGAGTAATATATACCTAAAGGTTTTTGGTGTCATGAACATTTCTGTAACAAGTAGATACTACAACCCAGATTTCTGTAGGAAATTGGTTTCCACCATTTATAAATGGTCCTTTAATTTAATGTTACTGGTGAGAAACGAACCAGAATATGAATTAACAAGGTTTAAAGATAAAGTTTCTGAAGGAAACAACTATTTTAGAACTGTTTAAAACAGCATAGTGGATTAATATTAATAAATAACAATAACCATATTGAAAGTTATAAGCAAAAAGTTGTTTTAAAAAATAAATAAACAAATTGCACAAATGAAACTATTCAGATTTAAAAGTCTATAAATAGCTTTTAAATGAACAGTTTAATTTTAGATGTTTATACCTTGTTGTAGTAATAAACAATTTTTGAACTGTGAACAGTAACAAAATGAATACAGTAATATTAATAAATACACACTAAACATTTGCTTGAAGAAGTACAATTAGGCTCGGTTGTTTGCGTCTTAGTCAGACATGTCCAGGTTTTTGTCCTCACGTGTGTCCTCAACAGAAAAAGCTCTGTAGCAGGTAACCAGTTTAGCTGCTTTTTCATTTCCCAATCTGTTGCGTGTTTTGGATTGTACAAAACCATACGTTGAAAAAATCCTTTCAGTTCCTGCACTTGATGAAACTGTGGCATCCTGTTACCTGCCAGAAGTAGCCATACNTTACTCAGGGCTCTGAAAGCAGCAGCCTGCCTATACTTCAATTGTAATGAGGACCTTTGAAATGATGTCACCAAAGGTCCTGCAAGCCTAATTACAAGGCACAACCCTATGGAGGAGGAGCTCTGCATGTGCTAATAGGGAGAATGATGGAGAGTGCACTGTGGTGTATAGTGACAGAGCAAGAGCCATAAGCATCCAAAAAGTGAAACTGAAGAGCCATAGGAAACCCTATACACCATTCATTATTCTCCCCAGCTGTGCTAAACACCTCTATCTCTTTCTAATTGTAGTTTTTTAACATTTAAATCATGATTTAAATCGTGTAGCCCTGTATGTGACAGAAAAAGCCATAAGAATCTCAAAAGTGAAACTGAGGAGCTATAGGGAATCTCCTATACACTACTACACTGCCCTCACATACACATCTAGCTCTTTGTAGGCAAAAGGTGTTTTTTACATTTTGATTTAAATCCGATTTAAATCATGATTTAAATGATGATTAAATCATGATTTAATCGTTTGATTTAAATCGTGCAACCCTGCACAGAGGTCAGGCAAATAAAGGGTATGTCATTTTAAATATGGATTAGTATATACATATATATTCATGAAACATTGTTAGGTATCGAACACACAGGTATATTACAAATTAAATGATCCAGTAGAGATATACAAATAACTTCATTCTATGACCAGTGTTTGATAGAGGGAGCAATTTTGTCTCAAGTGTAATGGGACTCCGATTAAGCTAACCTACACTGGTAATACTTCACATATTTGTGATTTGGATGTGTCGATCTCCTTTAAAGAAGCCATATCTGTACAGCAATATATCACAAACCCGATGGCTAACTCATTACACACACCTTCATTAAAATATGGTCTTCCATAATTCAGCAGTTCGGCAGGGAAGCATTCTCACCTAAGCCCCATCATCTAGGCCACTTTTAATGCAAAACTTCTTCATTTTAAAGATTGTGATGCAGTTACTTTGGCTGATATGAACCAGGGGGCATCTCCAGTTCAACAGTCACCAGGGGATTGGAAAAGTGGGGATATTGCCCATAGCAACCAATCAAATTTTACATACTGGAGAATATAAGCTTGAATCTGATTGGTTGCTATGGGCAACATCCCCATCCCCAACATCCAGATCTTGTGATGTCTAGAATTCACAAGCTTAGTTCATCTCTGTAAAGAAACAGCTTGGGGAGTTAAAATTGCCATATGTCATGGAATACCCTTCGAGGTTCCAAGTCGTGGCGGGTGCCATTTTTGCCAAGCTGCTAGATGCTGTGGAGTTGCTTAAGAGACATCCTCCTCATCAGTGTCATCTGAACATTGCTTACTAGTGACTCACATGCCTTAGTTGCTGCTGTTTATATGCACTGTGTCTGGACATTGTTGCATCTCAGTGGTACCATTAACCCCATATTTTTGTTTCGTTGTTGTGGCATGGTTAGTCGGCCAGACCTTTGTTTAACTGGAGCAGTTCTACTCTATATAGTTTACCTAAGCCCCTTCGCTAGGGGGATTACTTTTTTCTGTATTTGTAGTGTTTTTTTGTTTGGGGTGGGGAGTCTAGGGTAAGGTAGGTTTCCTATTGTTCAGGGTTTAGATATCCCATAGTTTGGAATGGGTGTACAGGGTAGGGCAGTATTTTTACGGTCCTGCTAACATCTCATGTATGCTTCTGTTTTATACTTTCTGTTCTACAATGTCATTGTCTGTTAATTATGTGGTGTACTATTAATTCCTTTGTGATTTTCATCATAGCATCTGCTCCAGTTCCAAGTAAACGGGAAGATAATTCATTACTTACTTAGAATACTGAGGGTTTGAATAACTGTAATAAATGTTCACTGGTTCTGACTCAAATTAAAAAGTACAATGCTGATATTACTTGTTTAGTTGAGACGCATTTAACAGGTGTTCATCTCTTACCCTTAAAGCCCCTGTGAGTGGTCTGGTCTTATCATGTAATATGCCAAGAATATGTACTGATTTGTGGTATATACCTTGGTTGTTATATTTTTTTGCAAGTTGTTGTATACCCTTGTAATAATAATGTACTAGATCAATCATTACATACTGTAGGTGAAATGAGCCCAGGATGGCCTCATTACCAGCCCCTACACCTTTTGCTAAGTTAATTGGGCTGGGTATAGCCCTGGCAGGCGCAGAATACCACTATATGTAATTATTTTTGTCATTATACTTCCCAGCATGCTTTCTCCCACACTGATTTAATTCTGGTGTCGAAATCTCTCGCCCTGCTGACTGAAAAGATTTCCTATTTAGCTTGTGGTATATCAGATCACTCCCCTGTGTCCCTGTCTTTAAGTTTGGATGCAGTGAAGAAGATTAGGTCCTGGAACCTTAACCCCTTTTGGCTAACTCTAATTGGGGAGGGGCAGGATTTAGTTGCTCACTAGAATGAATTTGGGGATAAAAGGGATTCAGCGGGGGCAGCTTTAAGGTAGTTTTCAGGGGTTCCTTTGAAGAAAGGGTGGCTAGCCTTAAATTCTTTCATCGTGCACGGGAGGTGGAGCTGGAGGCAGCGTGTCGGGATTTAGATGAATGGTATCTGCATTCTGTTGTTCCAGCTGACCAGAGGTCTTGGCTTCAGGATCAAAAACAAGGGTCTATTGTTTGATACGTTTGTTTACCATCTTAAGAAATTTTTTTAACCTTTATACTCTTCCCAGGTGGCCTATACTTTGGATCAGCTGTCTTTTTGATGTGGTTTGTCTTCCCATGCTTCCCTAGGAGTCTGTCACACTGTTGGAGGACCTATTTTCTGTGTAGAAAATGGAGAGTGCTTTTTGTTCCTTTCCTAAGGAACAATGAAAAGGCCCAGGGGTTGGATGGCACTTCCTGTGAAATATATAAGATGTTTCCTAAATTTTTTGCACCACTGTTGTTAGAATATTCTAATACATTTTTTGATCAGGGTGCACTACCTCCCTCCTTGTATAAAGCATTGACATTTATCTGTATAAGTATCCTCTTCTCCCAGAGTCCTATCATCCCATCACCATGCTCACCTTAGATGCTAAAATATTGGCTGAAATGCTAGCTATCAGGTGGTTGGTTATTTCTCAGGTTGTCAATCCAGATCAGACAGGTTTTATGCCCAGTAAGTCCACTGCTATAAATTTACATCAGAGAACTGCTGAATTTCCAGAGGCACCAGTCATGTTGCAGCACATGGGTAGGACGTTTGACTCAGTTGATTGGCCCTTTTTATGGGTGGTGCTGTCAATTTGGTTTTGGGGATAGGTTCATTAAATGGATACAGTTGCTATATTCTGTACAAGAGGGCAGGGTGTGTGTTAATTGTCACACATCTACTCCTTTTGCACTGTTTGCCTTGACCATAGAGCCTCTGGCTTGTCTTATTCATTCCAATCCCTCCATTATGGGCCTTCCTGCTGGGGGATCTATTGAAACTATTACACTTTATGTTGATGATATTTTGATATTTTTACAGGATGCCCGGCGTTCAATGGAAAGCCTTCTGAGTACAGTGGATACATTCAGGGTCTATACTTTTAAATAAATTGGACTTAATCGCATACATTTTCCCTCTTGGGTGCCTAAGTCCCTGTAAAGTCAGCCAATGTCGCTCAGTGGTAGAGAGCTTTACAGGGAAGTGGTTAAAATGGTGATACAACCTAAATACCTCTATGTGCTACAACACCCCCCGGTTTAATTTTCCATACAGTGTTTGCGGCTCAATGGGTTGTTTGTCTCCTTTATTTGGGCAGCTCGGAAGCCTAAAATAATAAATAAATAAATAGAAATATCTAAACTCTGTTGGTCTAAGGGGGCGAGTGGTTTTGTTTTAACCAAATTTCACTTACATTATATAGCCTCCCAGCCGTACATAATATCCTGGGTGTGTTTAATGGAAAATATGAGCTCCATGTTGTTCCACTGTTCTTTCCCGCACCTAACTCTTTTGCAGGACTTATTAGTAGACAAACCTTTGGGTATGTCTTGCCAAGACATCAGATCATCATTTTAAACAGTGGTAAGTATATGTTTTATACCAAACTATATAACTTCATGAGGTTAATTGGGGGGTTAAAATAACTGACAATCCTAAGTGACAAATGATTATGAAGATGCAACTGGTTCAGGACAGCAGTCTAAGCACCTACTGCACACATTTATCACATCCCCTGGTCCCATAGCACCGGGCCTGCAACTTGGCAATGGTCTCTCTGAGGAAGTCACAACCCCATGCATATCTGGGCGTGACCACAGTTTTGAGAACAGCCACTGGACTCACTGGTGTTCCTGTTTGGGATGTCTCTGAAGGAAATGTTTAATGCAGTAGTGTATAAATATGTTATGCCACCATGGCTAAGGTACTCCTTGTTAGATCCTGGATGGAGGTTCGACAAAGGTCTTCGTTATTGATACAGTGAGACATAAGTGATACCCAAAGGAGGGTCCTTCATAAATTTTATAAGCTGTGCATGGTAATACTTTTTCCTTAAACAGCCAGAATTGTTTTTTGGCAGCTCGTTAAAAATAGAAATGTTAGAATACAAACTATACTAAAGTGAATAAAACATACTGAAATAAGTTAACTGAACAACCACATCACCTCCAGGAAATTAAAATATTTAGTTTTTTTTTTGTTTGTTGCACTGTTATTCATAGGGATCTTAATTAAATATCTAAAGGTGTTCAGATTCCTCACTGTTAAATTATTAGGTAATCACCACTGAACTCCAAAGATTCTGACTATAATTAATGACAACAATGTTTCTCGTACTGTTTGTAATTTTGTTTAATTACAACTGTTCAATTTTATTTGGTGGGAGGGAACTGTCTCAGATGTTAATTTCTAGTCTATGATTAATAGTATATTCTATTCCTCTAATACAAAGACAGATATGTGGTAATAATATATTTGGCCAATACTTTTAGCAAGCTCGTATCTTGTAGTAATGAATTTGGTGCATTGCTGCTCTGTTAACATGTGAGGTTAAGGTGTAAATTTGGTCAAAAGGAGCAATTTGCGTTGCATGTGTCATTTAGAAAGAAAGATATTACACATCCTCCTAAGCTTCTCTAATTGTTTCTTTCTTTCTTCTCCAATTAGTGGCATGACTATACTCAAACTAGCAATGTGTAAAATGATTTGAGTTTGAGCAGATTGAAAATACTGTAAGCATTCTCCAGATTGAATTATAATCGAGTGTGCTCATCTCCTGAACTAAAGCACTAAGATATATATTTTCTCATGCATTTTGTAACTTGGGACCTGATCCTGGATCCTAACTGGTCCTCCACCTCCCTCAGGTTTCTTTGAGGAAGTGGGTTGAGACCACTTAATTAAATCAATGCACTGATTCTTGTAGTAGATTCTTGCGGCAGATTGTTAATCAACACAATATTTACTAAGCGGTGAGATTGCAGTGAAACTGAAAAGTGGGAATGTTGCTCATAGCAACTAATCAGATTCAAGCTCTCAGTAAAATTTTACATACTGGAGAATGCTAACTCAAATCTGATTGGTTGCTATGGGCAACATCCCCACTTTTCAATCTCACCGCTTAGTAAATATACCCCAATATGTTAAGTCATAAGCTGCTAGACCCCAGCTTTTTCCAGAGAGAGGGGAGTGACAGAGCAGTTCACTCCCTTCTTCTGTGTACGGGCGGTTTGGGAACATGGATCATGTCATTGGTGTGTAGAACTTTATGAATTTTTGCAGTTACTCCAAAATAGTAAAGTGGAAATGCTGCAAGTGTTGCATTTTAAATGCCATAGGTCTGGTCCATAGTTGTCATAATGTCTTCTTCTCTCTATCTCTCTCTCTCTAAATATATATATATATATATATATATATATATATATATATATATATATGTTTCTTAGACGCATACAAACAGCAATTGTAGTGCAGGGTCACTCCCCACAATAGCATTGCTACAGTATTACTGAATATAGGGTCATTGTGAAAAGTCAGAAGAAAAATTCCATGGCACTCCCGTGACAGCATTGCACAGTTTGGAAACCACTGAGTTAGTGGTTAACATCCATGACAAAAGTTACAGATGTCTTTGCTGCATTTATGTAAAATATATTTTAACATAAGAGAGGTGGACAGTGGTTGCTATATGTTATGTACACTAACATCACGTTGATTATTAGGTCCAGCACATTTTTATCTTCCATTTTCCAAAGTATCCTCCACAGTTTATATATCTGCAACTCTGCGACCTCATCCAGAACACTCTTAGTTCTTGATGAGGCCCAATGTTTTTACTTATATTGTGAAATATAAAAAGATCCATTATCCTTTTGAGTTCAGGGTTCCTCTGTGGTATTTTGTGTGTAAACATATACTCAACTTACAATAACATATGTGAATCAAGTGTTTATGCATTTAAAACAATTAATTATGCTGAGAAATATTTAAATTAGAACATTTTATAACTAATTATTAGAATTTAATTTAATTAAGAAAGCTTAATTGGTAAATCAATGGCAGTGTTCTTAATTATTACAATTTTTTGTATAAAAAGGAAAAAAATCATTATGCAAAGCAGACATACCTGATTTGCTGTCCAAGATGCCAAAGTCCAAAGAATATTTCACCACATGATAATTGTTCCAAACATAGAGTAAATTATCCCGAGGATTATAATCCACAGCAGCAATATACTGATAAGAGTTTGGGAATGGTATGTCTACATAAGCATCACTATTTTGGTCAGTATTATAAATGTAGTCAATTTTATTCCCAGTTGCTTCATTGTCATCATCTTCATAAACAGATTTTATCACGTACAATATCCCGCAGATCATAAAAGCATTGGATGCAGACCGCTTATCGTAGGCTGTATCCCAAGTTCCTTCAATCCTTAATGTATAAGGATTCAGTTGACTAATAACTATTTTCCCATTATTCTGTTCTGTTGCATAGATGACCCATAGTCCATTTTCATCAACTGCAAGATCAATGTCAGACTTACCACCCCACCGGTAAGGAGAGGTATCATGATAATTGGCACTGGCAATAATGGCCTCTCCACTTTTAATCCGTGTCCTAAGGTCAAACTTGACAATATTCCTGGTGCGCTCTTTATTAAAAAATAGTGCTCCATCATACACAACAAAGCCCGTACCATCTACCCTATGAGGAAGCTTATATGTTGTAGTTGGTCGCCCAGCAATGAAGTCATCTTTGGAAGAGTACTCTGTTAAGGTATCAGTTCTATATGGGGTCCAAGGCATATAGTATATTTTATCAGACGCTTGTAAAGGATCTTTGCACCAAGCACCAGACTGGTGATCAGATTCAAATAAATGTTCACTCTGGTAAACTCCCTTTAGTATTCCAGGACATAGAAACACTGCAAGACAGACATAAACAACGTCATTGCTTCTTAAAGCTATGTGTATATATGCAATAACGACATTAAAGAACAGTAAACAGGAACATAGTATAGTAAATAAGAAACTTAAGTTAGGTTTTATTTTCAAAGGTTTTCTTTTCTTATAGAGCTATGATGTGGTTTTAGATGACAAAAATGCGGATAAGTATGCTGAAACATAGAGCCAAGAACAAAGACATAGTTTCAAAATACAATGAAGATTAATAAGTGTGACATTTATATTTCGTTTTTACAGATATATAATCTAAAAAAATATATTTTATAAATATGACTAAAATCATGAAAGGCTTTATTTCAGATTGTTTATCATAGCCAGTTTTCTCTAAAGGAGAATTAGGAGCTTGGTATGGAAAGAAGTGTCAGATTAAGACAAGATATTGGTGGATTGATTCCAATATTAATTAACCATAATCAATCCATTAGTCAAGCTGAATTCATTTTAAAATGCATTTGAACTCTGAGCTGAATAATACATTTCATGTTTAGAACATTCCAGCAACCAAGGCTATAACACTGTCCCTAATGTTATCTATGTTTTGTCTTGTTGGCAGAACATGTAATTGTTTATGTTCTCATTTTCATGGGAAAACATATTAATTTTCAGGTAAC
>JABWIB010000898.1:0-10786 GCA_016617825.1 Platyplectrum ornatum
CTCTGGAGAATGTGAACTCAAATCTGATTGGTTGCCATGGGCAACTTCCCCAAATTCGAATTTCACTGCAATCTCCCTGCTTAGTAAATATACCCCATAATGTATTTACAAACATGGAAATTAGTCTTTTGTATTTCTTAAAAAATTTTAAATATAAGAACTTTTATCAATTAACAATAGCTTGTTTAGTATTTTTAGAAAATATTTAGCAAATATTTATCAAGCTGACCTTACTTTAATGCATCAAATATTTTCAAATGTTATTTTAAATATTGGAGCATCACTTTGTTAAAATTATTATAGGATACGTATATTAAATTAAAGTATTACACCTAACTCAGAATGTTGGTCTAATATTGTTAAAGGCTATCATAACAAAAGGAAAGTAAAAGATAGTTCTAAAATAAAGGATGTTTTGGATGTGAAATGTTCTATGCATACTGAAATCAATCATTTATAGCAGCTCTTTGGTAACAATTTTAATGAATTGATTGATTGATTGATTAATTAATTGTTAAAGTTTAAAAAAATGTACAGAGGAGACATTTGTGATATTTGTGAAATGAACAAAATTATACATCCTTATTGCAATACTTATTGTAGAAGAAAAAGGGATAAGTCGCCCTTAAGGAGAGCTGCTTGTAAATTCAAATTAGATATTAATAAAAAGTGTGGATATACCTAAGTTGAGCACCAGAATTCTTTTTCCACTTATTGAAGAACCTTATTGGAGGATCTTAAAATAATAAAAGGTGCTCTGAGAATTAAGTAAAAAGCTTGCACCTTAAATCTTGTATGTTAAAAATATACAAAATCAAAATTATTATTTTTTATTAACGTTTATTTATAAGGTGCCGCAGCATTGTACATAGTGATAGTACATACATAGCATATATAGCAAGAAAATCCTCTTGATAAGGCACTTTGGGTCACCTTTTTATTTACCTAGTTGTATCTAGTTGTACATATATCACACACATACCTTGAGCATAATCCTAGACAAATCTAAACTGAAATGTATTATAAGAAAAAGACAAACTACAAACACACTATCTCTTGGTTATCACTTTGAGATCAGTCATACCATATAAATAAATCATTTCACACTGTACACAAGAGTTCAACAAGCAAGATAGTGTATAGCTGTTATTTAAAAGACAATCTGCATCATTATTATATTAAAAAAAATGATCATTTCAATTTCATAATAAGGTTTGCTGCAAATAAATTATGTCATTTTGCTTGTGTATGGTGGAAGAGAACTGTATGGTGGAAGAGAGCTTGTGTATGGTGGAAGAGAACTGTAATCCAAACAGAGTCATTAACTGCTAAGACTCATTCTGGGAAGGAAACATCGCCTGGGGTAGACATCATCTCTTTGTACCTCACATCGACCTCGCTTTATTTGCAACCCCCTTCTTTTTCTTCTGACAGGGCTCTGATACAAGAGATGCACAGTGAAAGTGTTTGGGAGCCGATGACACCTGGGTATAGAAAGTGTTCATAACGAGGACTGTTTAATGTTTGTCTATGTAATTCTGATTTCTTGATTATCATAACTGGAACATGATACAAAGTGGAATGTAAAGAGTCTAATATTCTAAAATTGTATAGCAATATGTCATAAGCCAGGGATTTCCTCCAGGAACCCCAGTCACTTTTTTTTTTAAATCAAGTAGTTTTTTCAAAGAACATACATACAACAAACCAACAAAAAGAAAAAAAAGAGAAAAACACAGAATCATATAACGAATATAATCATGTCAGCAATACAGTGTAAGCAATATCACATGGGAGGAAGGTAACATAATAAGGTATTACATTCAATTAGGGGGCCAACAGGAGAGGGATTGTGAAACACGCAAGAGCAACCCCAGTCACTTTTAAATAAATCTTGAAGCTTGAAAAGCCTGGTGTGCTGATTGGGCTAGGGAGGGAAATAGTTAAAAGGGTAACGGTTGTGGGGTGGATCTCATGTCCGCGCTTGCTGCATCGGTTTTGGCTGGTGTTAGTGCTGGGGCGAGTAGGGCGTGATAGTGTGGGCATGAACTACATTATTCTAATTGATCCTAGGCTGCATCCTTTTTTATTCCTACAGGCATATGGGGGCACAGTTGAAGTAACATTCCAGGGTGACACATATGACCTACAACCTTAAGGGTTGAAATTTTACAGTCATGTGATCGGGGCCCCCTTGCCCCCAGCCTGGCATAAGGGAAGGGGTCATCACACAAACATGCATTGAATGTAACCTATTACATGTCTAAGGCTTGTAACCAAGTCTACACTGCCAATTAACTTTTGGACCCAGCACTTGAGTGTATTGGTGTTGTAATACCTGAATGATTAATCTTTACAATGTTAATAAAATATACAGTATATGTTGTTTTAATTCTATTTATACATCTAAATGTTTTCTTGTCTCAGCATCCAATCATAAGTTTAAGCAGCTTTTCAAGTGGTTGCGAGGTAATCTAGACATGTCCTGCTGTTTATACCTCATTCTTTAATCCCGTGTTCCTGCTGTTTCACTATTACCTAGCTATATTGCTTACCTACTTTTAAGCAATTTCAAATAATAAGTCTCCATGTACTTTTCCATTGTTGTTTGTTGTCTGTTTTTTTTATAGTGTATATTGTGTCACCAGATTTTTCTTACCTGCTTAATGTGATTTTTACAAGTGTGTGATTAAGAGTGTATGCATACAGGAATTTCACCTTCTTTGCTCCTCTGCTTGAGCTACTTATGCTTTAGCTTGTATTTAAGGAAACAAAATACAGCATAAAATGGAGCATTAAGAAGGGATCATAGTTTCTTTTAGTGATTGCATGAAGCATTTACACAGACACTTCTGACATCACACAGTGGGGAATGAATGGAACAAGCACTGCAATCTCTATTTAAGGTCGATCAAGCATTTACATTGTCTGGATGTTTCACATTGTCTGGATTTTCTATCTATAGTTTACAATAATTTTTAGAATAGAATAACACCTGCAAAAGAGAAGCATTCTCTTTTATATATATATATATATATATATATATATATATATATATATATATATATATATATATATATATATATATACACGTATGGTTTACCCAGATACTCCTTCACCTTTTAACTATAACCACTGTTGTGTGCCCCACTAATATATTTCACCCAATCTTTTTTTATAGGGACAGAATACCAGAAGGATGGCTCAACGGTTAGCCTTCCTGCTTCACAGCGCTGAGGTTGTAAGTTCGATTCCTGGACAGAACCTTACCTCTGTGGAGTTTGTATGTTATCTCCGTGTCTGCATGGGTTTCCTCCGGGTGCTCCGGTTTCCTCCCACATCCCAAAAACATACTGGCAGGTTAATTGACAGCTATCTAACAATTGTCCCTAGTATGTGTAATTATTCCTATGTAACAAATATCCCTAATCTCCCTTAGAATGTCAGCTTGCAGCCAGGGCTCCTCTTCCCCACCCATTCTGTCTATCTGTATTCCCCATTGTACGGTGCTGCGGATACTTTGTAGTGGCTAATAAATGAGCAATAATAATAAAAATAACAAAAATATAGAAAGTGAAAGTCACAGGTTTTCTTTCTAAACCACAGAAAATCAATGTATTGTTTTTGTCCCAAATGAATGGATCTAACCTAATTGGGTGTGGATGCAGGTTATATACCAATATAAAAAATCACAACTTGGCCATGGAAGGAGGCAGAGGAAGGGGCAGCCAAGTACTATAGGAGCGTTATTTTGCTCCTATATTTTAAGGCAGCCCTACTTGAGTTCTGCCAGACAGCAAAAATAATCTGATGGGCAACTGGGTAGCACGTCTGAGGTTGATTCAGAACAGTAGCTGGTACACTCTCATGAAATAGAGGAACTGGGCCAGCTCCTGGTGAAAAATGGCTCGGTGGGGAAAAGAAGGAGTCGGAGCGGGGAGTGGAGGTCACGAAAAACTCACTCCCTGGGCAGAAAAGCTAGGGTGCAGCATTCTGCCAAATGGAGACTGCAGCATGCAGAGGATGAGGAGCAGGCTCGGACACCCTCAAGCAGCACCTGCAGTTTGCTGTTTGTCAGCAGCCCCATGGTCCAAGCAGCTGGAACTGGAGGCTCTGATTGAAGAAGCCTTGAGACATTGAAAAGCTACTCTCTGGTCGTAAGATGACTGGGAGACAGCTTCCCCGCTGATGACGCTTGCCTTCTATCCTTCTCCAAGGGAGAAGTGCATTATGACCTCCAATTCTGAGAATAGCTGAAAAGTGAGGAGAATTAGACTAAACTGTGAAGTGGATCTAACCTAATCTATGCCCTTGTACAATTAGACCAATTAGTGAGAATTGTCTTGTATATTGGGTGACAAATTACAGTAAAACTCAGTTGTAGTATGATGAAGTTTTATTACCTTTTTGATGCTGGTCGGGACTGCCCTAGCGTTATAAATAAAAAAAATTGAGAAGAGCTATTTGATCTCTAGTGTTATATTCCAAAGGGAGGAGAGACCTTCAGCTGGGGTTAAAAGCTGGGCCCCTCTTACATGTCTAAGACTTAACCAAAGGTTCAAAATGCTTAAGTTGTAACAACTCAACCAAATGAGAATTTGGTGTTAACATAATACATATATCCATCCTTCTGGCACATATTCAGGATAGTTTTATGGTATGGAAAATGGTTTTGATTTGCATTTTACTGTTGTGGGTTTGGTGTTTTTTTTCTACCACAGCCCAAATATTCTTTCTGACTAAACAGATTGATTCTATTCATATTAATTTGATCTTCTAGTGATGATACTGTCTAATGTCACGTTCCTAAATTCTTCAAAAAATAGAACTATGGGTCAACAATTAATTCAGTGCATTCCAATGGCCTATGCAGTCACCAGATCTCTATACCACATCGAGCACCTATGGGATGATGGGGTTCAGTAAAAGTTGCCATCATGTCAACATAGTATTTTAAGAATGACAAAAAAAAATTCTGTGATTTTATAGCTATTATGCTGGATTAGTTTTAATCTGAACTATGTACAATCTTTATTAAAATTTAATATGTAATACCTACATCCTTTATTTAATTACTTTTCAGGGAGATATTGTTTCTATCAATATAATCTGTGTTCATAAGTAGTGTAGTAAATTACTATCTGTTACTCATAGTTCTTTTTTCCTTCAGTATTTATTAAGTAATTAATACATAACAACAGAAGATACAAAAATATATATCTAGGTAAATGGTATTAACTGCCAGTTACTGATAATGTTCAGAGCTAGGGTTCCAGTCGCCTTTGATCACAAGATTTGTCAGGGATATGTAAATCACTTCTCTTTTGTAGATGGTAAATACACAAAGCATTTCACTATGTTACAGAGATATACATGTAAACAAAATATGGTACAGTAGTAAAAAAAAAACTGTCAAAATGTCGGGTAAACATAAGAAATATATCAAAGCCGGGTGCCACCATGCTCTAACCCCCCCACCGCCAGTAAGCTTCAGTTTAAGGAGCCAAAAGGGGGGACAGGGCACAGACTTAGGGACAGGGCTGCGAGACAACAAAGCATAGTGACAGAGACCCGGACTGTGCGTCACCTACAACAACAATGCATCTTGAAGAAAAGTAACACTGTTTCCTGGCAGGTGCTTCATTCAGCAGGTGGACAGAATAAGGAACCTTCATTGGATAGAGCTTACAGGCATTGGGGGGACAGAGCATAGTGGCAGAGTACTGCCTATCCCCAAGCAGAGTCTGACAGGACCGTACATACTTTTTAAGTGTTTCTATCAAAATTGCTTTGGTAATTCAATTGATAAATGTACTGTTTGGAGGTTGACAAATAGTAGGGCTAGAGGAGGCTGAGATGATGATGATCAAGACAATCTACACAGTGTATTTGTCACAACAAACCTCATCTGGATATGTGTGTGGGTGGCAAATTATGTGTGGGTCTTACAATAAATCCTACTTATTAACCACTGACATCTGCCATCATGTAGATTTGGTTCAAAGTGCTAATCTACTATAGAACTCTGCATTTATTTCTGACATGAACTACGTTCATAGAAAATCATAAAAAGTAACTGCGTAAATAGTTACCTTCTGACAATTTACTTATTTATTCAATGTGTAAATGTGTGAATAACTCTATAACAAGACATTATGTAAGGTTTAAAAAGGCAAAACAAACTCACAATGATAGCATACTGTTTCTAAATAAAACATTACTAAATACTTATTGTATATGACTTATTTTACCCACTATGATTTAAGTAACAGGTAACATAGCTGTTGAGGTGGAAAAAAGACATCAGTCCAATCTGATAAGTTCAACATATAATTTTATAACTGAAGTTGATCCAGGTGAAATATGCAATATTTTACTTCTTAAATACATTTATTGAATCACAACTTTCCCTGGCAATAAATTCCACATCCTCACTGCCCTTACTGTAAAGAAGCCTTTCCTCTGCTGGTTGTGAAACTTCCTTTCTTCTAATCTTAGCGAGTGACCACGTGTCTTCTGTACGGTTCTATGGGCAAAGAGTTCATGTGAAAGCTCCCTGTACTGACCCCTAATATACTTATAGATGATGATCATATCACCTCATAGATGCCTCTTTTCTAAAGTAAACATGCCTAAACCTGTTAGCTGTTCCTCGTAACTCAGTGACTCTATACCCCTTATCCATTATGTTGCGCTTTTTTGAACCCGTTCCAGTTCTATACTATGTATTATACAGGTCTATACTACTATACTATGGTATAATACTGGGAATAGAAGTTATTTTGAAAAATAACACACTCTGTATATGCCTGGCAAAGGAAAGAAATAGTGGAAACTAAACTATATGATAGCTTAAAAGTTACTAGTGTGGGTAGTGCCTTTGTGAGTAAATCATGTCTCTGGGGATCAAAGCTAGAATCCATTTTATGATATCCCTCTAATAAATTATCCAATTCAGAGCATCACAGAACAGATGGTTTATGCATACATTAACGCATTTTAGGCATGACGTTGGTGTCTTCTCCAATGCTGTGTGTCTTAAATCAAAATATATCCAACAATGTAAAGCGTGAGTAACTATTCCTTTTTTTCCAGTCATACAATGTTTTAAGAGAGCAGTACACATTTTAGTCATTGTTCAGCAGTTGTCACATATGCTTGAGGCAAAAGTAATCCAGTAGTTCAAAACAAATTAGTATGAAACTATCCTAATATATATATATATATATATATATATATATATATATATATATATATATATATATATATATATATATACACACACATAGGTGCTAATAAGAAAACATATACTTGACAAAACATGGAGATAGATAAACAAATACCTCTAGACTATAAAAGCATAGTGGGTATTGTTTAGTGAAGTGGTATTATTTTACATATTTGATTATTAACCCATACTGAAATGGTTACAATGAGCCAGATTCAGATCTTTATGTACTCATGAGTGCCTAATAATTTTAATTTGGCAGTATGTGGGCAACGTTTCTGAACAGATAATACACATGCCTAGGACTCTCAAACATAGGACCAAATCCAGACTTGAAATTAAGAAAGAAAAGTTACAACTGTGCAGAAGCATATCAACCTTCATGGGAAAATAGATTGTTTTTTCTTATTACACACAGATATTGACTGGTGTTACACTGTTGTTTAGACTTGGGCTATGAAACAACATCTCTAAACTCTATTACTCTATGCACCAGATGAAAATTACCTTCCCTGTAATGCATCATGGTTTTACTCAGGTAACCTTCCTCTTTTATCTTCAACACTGGATCGTGTCCATAGAATTATTTGTATTTTTGTGATGAGAACATACAGTTAGAGTGCAGCAATGATCTATACATACATTTTTGTAAAGGACATCTGCCATCTGTAATATGCGTTTCTGTGCCATGGGCAGGCAGGTGCAAGTTGGTAATGTCCCATACTGCTCTGTGAATGTAATGCGGCATATGTCTAAATTGCATACAATCATCATCTCACACATTCATAGGTCTATGTTTTCTGGGCATGCACTATGCTCAAACAGTTTGAATAACTTAAACCTGCTGTTTGTGCACAACTCTACATGAGATATTGTTTACCAATAGGACCGACTACAGAAAAAAAGCCTGAAAGTGGCAGGTAGCTTTGTAAGTAAATGGGATATTTATGTATTTTAATTATATCTTATTTTGCAAATAGCAGACTAGCTAGTGCTTATTAAGTGGAGTAATGTTGCATTTTTTAGTTTTACCAGTGAGCTCATATATTTTACAATCAACTGGTTGTCGTAGGAGCAGAGGCTAAAACAGTGGTTCCCAAACTGTGTGCCGTGGCTCCCTGGGGTGCCGCAACGCTCTCATTGGGGTGCCACAGAATGTTTTTTCCGGCGTGGTTAGTGTTACTTAGAAGCACAGGTTGATTTAATATCAACCTGAAGTATTTCTGTCTTTACCTAAATAGTTATTACACTATTTTCACTCAAAAACTTAAAAAATTGAAAATTACTTTNTTATAGGGGTGCCTTGAAAAATTATGGAGACCCTAAGGGTGCCTCGACTGAGAAAGTTTGGGAACCACTGGGCTAAAGCCTCTTGCTACCTCTTTCTCCTAGCAGTGTGTTTCTTTCTATTGATGTGTATAGCTAATAAAGTACAAAAGTAAAATTTTGTCGAGGTGAAAAATAGGTATCATTTCATTATTGTCTGCACTAAAACAGTTTAGAAAACTTAATATAAGGCCACAGGTATTTTAAATCAGAACTAATGCAGAGCTGTACTTACACAATTGATTAGCAAAGTGCATGTTCACGATAGTGCTAAGCAAAGAAAATCAAATGTGATGTGACGGAGAAATGTTTTAGTGCTGCACCTTCACCTGAAATCTTGCACTTGCTCAGTGGTGGTAGAACAGCTTCCCTGCATACCACCTGCTTACTTATAAGACTTCATTTAATTTTAGAATTATCATTTAATAAAATAAAAATAATGTTATTGTTTGTTTTAATATTAATTTATTATTTTTATTGCCAGGTTTATCTATAGCGGCAACAGGTTACATATCGATTTACATTTTCAATAAACATGAACACAAAACTGGGTGATACCAAACAAATGGGGTGGTAAGAGAGCCCTGTCTGCAAGTTTACACTTCCCCAGGAGATTGGGGATTGGGCAGGTGCTATTTATCATACAATGAACTAGCCAATTTGTACGGTAAAAGTGTTCAGCGCTCTGTATGATCCAGTCACACAGTAGTGTAAGTAGCAGAGCTAAAAGAATATTTAGTGTTGCCAACTGTCCCGGAGCACCACCATGCTGTCGTTTATGTTGTTTTGGAATAAAGGGGAAAAGTGAGAAGCAGACTAGTTATAAATAGGATAGAACAATGTTAAGTAGTTAAAGAACTTGGTAATAAGCTTGTCGGAACAGGTTTAAGGGAGCGCATACAAGTTTGGATACTGAATAATTCAGTAACGTTATATTTATAGTATTTTAGACATTGGAGATAAAATGGTTAAATTAGGATCAGCTTTTCTGTTTTATGTTATTTCTGGATATTTTTCTCAATTATATATATTTTTTTATTTTTTTGGCAGTATTTTAACACACCATGTGTTCTGAATAGGAAACAAATGGCAAAGCACATTACAGCTGTCCTTTAATATTCACAGGCTATGTTGTATAATATTCTACAATTAAAATGAAAACTATCATTAAATTGTTTATTAAAATGAAAATGACAAGCTGAAAATAATCTTGTCACTAATGCCAGCATTTACAGGATGCAAATATTTTTAAAGTGACATACTTAAAAAAAAGCCCANAAAGGAAATCAATGATTTTAAAATGCTGAATCTATGCATTTTAATGTATATTGCTAAAAAAAAAAATTAGTGGTCTCCACTGCCAACGTATAAACAGTGCATTGAGCCAGTTAGCTTCTGAGTTATTGTGCTTCTGTAAAATACAATCAAACCATTGTCATAGTGAATCCTATATTTCCTAAACCCCCATATTGGTTGGTGGTTTAAAATCACTGGTGATTTATGGGCCCTAACCACAGAATTTGATATTCTGTAAAGGTCCTTTTACAAATCACCATACAACGTAGGCAATTTTAAATGTCCAAACTTCCGAGTGTTAAAACATTTTTTATACTATTTATGACCAGTAAAAAAACATACTGTTGCTGGTGCTTGTAGTACCAGTCCTGCTGTGCCCAGAAAAAAAAAGATCATAATATGAAAAGATGCCAATTTATACTTGCCAACATGTTCTTCATATGCAGGTCCAGCAATTTTCAGGTTTTAAACCTGAAATTCTCTGATATTTATTAGTTTTTTTTTTTGCTACTTTTTGGGGCCAGGTGTCAGGGCATGCTGGAACTTATGGTTTACTAACCAGCATTTTGGCATTTTTACTACTACAGACATTAGCATTTCATGATTGTATGCATTTTATTATCTTTTTTTTGTTATTTAAACAAAAATTTCTAGTAGTGAAGGACAATTTTAACAGAATCATCACTTACTACATAAACTTGCATGTAGTAAGTGGTTTTGGAGGAAAGTTGACAAATCAAGCAGTTTGTATATTTTTCATAAGAAAATGTAACAATTATTGCATTTTTTGCGCTTTTGATGATAAGTTAATGAGACTACGGCCTAAATTTACTAAGCGGGGATTTTGCTGGGGATTCGAAAAGTGGGGATTTTGCCCATGGCAACCAATCAGATTTGAGCTCTCAGCTTCATTTTACATACTGGAGAATGTGAGCT
>JABWIB010000898.1:14571-26789 GCA_016617825.1 Platyplectrum ornatum
TTCATTTTACACTCTGGAGAATGTGAACTCAAATCTGATTGGTTGCCATGGGCAACTTCCCCAAATTCGAATTTCACTGCAATCTCCCTGCTTAGTAAATATACCCCTATGAGTCTGCTGTTTGCTGGAGACCCTGATATTGGGGCTAAACTAAGCTGCAGACTCCTGGCAAGTTGGCGCCCCTAATGAAAACACTCTTTGCTAACCTGATCAAGTAGGAAGCTATGTAACCCAAAGGAGAGCAAATTTAGATAATAAGGAGAAGAGAGAAACCAATAAGGGGATACAGCACACAATACACACCCATAGCCCAATGCTATATATCTGGCAGTGTGGTCATGCTTTGTTAGCTATTTAAAGGATCAGTTTACCAATTGACTTCCGCAACCAGAATGCATGTATCCCAGCTACTTCATGGAACCAAAGCATGCAATTGCGGTGTGACAGCTGCCTGAAGGAAAGACATAGGGCACTAATTTAAACAATTACATGCTGCTGCAATCAGCATGACAGTATGTAACAATGAGTGATTTGAACAAACTATTGTCATTTATATTGTGCATGCAAGAGAAGAGTCATCCCTAGTATTATTCAACCAAGCAAGATCAGAGATGCAGCAGTCACACTAAACACACAAATTTTGTGTTTAGTGGCAACTGTTAATGTTACCATGAAAGTTTCAAAGACTGAATGAACGTTTTCACATAGTTACAGTTAAAGACATATCATCAATTTCCTTGAATAGTTTCATGGAAAAAGGAAAAAGAAGCTAACGCCTCAGTTTCCACTATTGTGAGTTAACATAAAATTTGTTAAAAAATCTGTTTTTGGTGCATTCCTTAGCCTATAATCAATTAGCATCAGATATATTACATGCTCTATTTACTCATATAACCACATCCTTAGGCAAAAATATATGAAGGATATCTTTACTTTTTACAGAATTATTCAGCAGTACAATATTGCAAAATTGTTCAACGGTAAAATACATACGTTTTCATAACAACAAAGTTCTATGTGCAGATTTAAAATTAGTCTTATCACTGCATAAACAAAAAACTATATGTTGCATTTTCAATCTTATATGAATCTTAGATTGCATACAGCAATGAATACATTTTTTAAAAAACAGTTTGTCCTATCCGTGGCAGCCCAATCTATAAGATCCGACGGCTGACCCTACATGCCCACCACCAGCAGCCTCATGGCCAGACATCCTTAACCACTTAGGGTAGTACCTTTCTGTACTCCGCACTCTGCTGCTGCCGTGCAACTTAAAAGCATTCAACACTTTTTTAACTGGGCACAATACCCATAGTAATATCAATATAAATGAATGAAAAAGGATAAAAACGTAAGGGGAGCCCCAGTGATCAGCACCATTACATTTTAGTCTATGCTCATTTCACCATGTTGGCTTTTCACTGTAATTTTTCTTATGAGGTGATCCATTCTTATATCGGCATATGTGATATACATGGGACTATGATGAGAGGAGTCCATAAAAGCATTCCACAATGCAATTATGACAGAACGAGATAACTTTATCTATCCAAAATGTCATTTAGAGGATAAGAAAACTATAAGGTTTATTGCAAATTTTGAATAAACATTTGCAGGTTCTAAAATTAGATGAGGTTATTGGCTCAGCGGGGTGTTTGCAAGGGAATTGAAAAGTGGGGATGTTGCCCATAGCAACCCATCTGATTCGAGCTCTCGGTTTCATTTTACATACTGGAGAATGATAGCTCGAATCTTATTGGTTGCTATGGGCAACATCCTCACTTTTCAATTCCCCTGCAAACTCCCTGCTTAGTGAATTTAGGCCTATATTCTGTGTTGACGTCGAGACAATAATCTAAAGGACAAACTGGTACATAGATTTTTTACAAATGACCCAAAAAAAGAAATACCTAAATATGGGAAACATCCCATAAGGCTTGTATGTATATCAGTAGATCACCTGTGATCTTAGATAGGTTTGTTAAACAAATTATGTTTATAAATATGTCGTTTATTGTCTTATTTTTGGTTGAGACAAAAAATACGTTGGGAAGCAATGTTTATTAGAGCATATTGGCTCGATCAGTAATGCTAACAGTGATAAGGAGAAATTGAAATCTTTTACTACAGTGGCTGGCTACTACTTTAAATGTCATCAAGCAAACCCCAAAGATTTAAAAGCATGTGTTTTAGAGAAGATGAATGGAACCATGATATGTAACCATCATTTTTGTAATAATTTGTTTTTTATATGAAGGAAAAATTGAAAATAGTTTTGTCCTTTTATATAATAATGACCTCCAAATAAGCCTTTCCCTCTAATAATCTGGTGACAATAGTACTGGCCCTGATTGAAAGAACTTGATTCACTATGGCCTAAATTCACTAAGCGGGGAGATTGCAGGGGAATTGAAAAGTGGGATGTTGCCCATAGCAACCAATCAGATTCAAGCTTACATTCTCCAGTATGTAAAATGAAACTGAGAGCTCGAATCTGATTGGTTGCTATGGGAAACATCCCCACTTTTGAATTCTCCTGCAATCTCCCCGCTTAGTGAATTTAGGCCCATATGCATTAAGAGTGCTTTGTCTATAACTGGGACCTTTAAGAAACCTATCCCTTTAAGAAGTTGCAAGCAATGCAGGTGAATTATTCTGGAACTACTGGAATGATAGGGTTGTAAATTGCATGATAAAATGGCGAGATCTAGTAACTTAGAATACTTGTGATAAGAATATTGATCATATATTACATATATTTTGAATGGCAGATCCTTATTAGATGAAAACCTGCAAGTCTACATTTGAGGGGTAGGTCAGATGGAGGAACAGCATATCAAAACGCTATCAGTCTCTATTCAAAGGACTTTCCTTCAGCAATATACAGAGAGGATGCATAGGATGAATAAAACTCTCATTGAAAACAACAGATATCTGCTCTATTATCAGGTTATTTGTGTTATTTAAATAAAAATTTATATTTGTATGCAATTAATTTACAGGAGTAGTGAAAACTGAAAAGATCCGTGATTGGACCAATGACAATGTTAGAATGCATCACCTGATAAGAAAATTTGCGGTCTGTGAAAGAGCCAACATGGAGAAACTCGTGTTAACTGAAATGTGATGGTAATGATGACTTGAGATGGAGGAGTTTCATCTGCAGCGGGTCTCCTTTATGTTTTTATCCTTTTTCATTCATGTGGTATAGAGTATTTATATTGGTATTGCTATGGTTGTTATACACAGTTTAAAAAGTGCTGGGTGTTTTTATGTTGCACAGCAGCATCAGTGCAGAGTAGGTCAGTACAAGGGCAAGGTAAGTGGTGAAGGATGTCTGGCCATGAAGCTGTTAGTGGGGGGATGTTGGGTCAGCCATAGCATTTTATAGATTAGAATGCTGACCACCATCCGTGCATAGGACAAACTTCTATTTGTGAATGTATTTTTCCAAAAATGTATTCATTGCTGTATGTATATGTAAGCCATCAATGTTCTTCAGCATGGTTCTGAGATTCAGTTCTCATGTATTCAGACATTGCTTGAGTCTCAGGAAAACAGAAAGGGTAAACACATTCACGAGGAAGACATTTGCCTGATTGAAGAATACTGGGACAATCCTAGTCTCAATGCAGAATAGGGCTCTCCTACAGCAAGTGTGTAGAGGAAATATAAATGAAAAGAAAAATGAAAAAAAAAACAAAAACAAAAAAAAACACTTTTGTGTATTTTTTTTCCCAAAGTTTTTTCGCTTTTAAAAAGACAAAAAAAAGCCATGTAGGGTCACACACTTTCAAATCCCCATAGTCCACCTGCTTATTCAGTGCAATATATTGTGGCTTACGAAATTAAATCTAGCTCCAAATCAACATTTTTAAAAAGTTCAATGTGTTTTTATGTGTCAGCAGAGATTAGAGGCTTGTGTCTGATGCTACATAAAAAATATTACGCCAACAAGTTTTAATTCAAATCTGGATCTTTTTCAATGATATATGAGTTGCACTCAAACTTAATATTCATGCCTGGAGGATGTAACATTTTTAATTCATACATTCACTTAATCATCTTCATCTGCCACATTTGCAATTGATTCAATGTAAATGCGTCTTCAAAAAAGAAATAATTATTGTTTAGAATGCAGAGAATTTCGTTCTATTTCTGTGGATAGAATACATACATTATGAAGATTCGACAGTGGATCTAAGCCTACAACATTTCCAGGCTTGATAGGAGAATGTCCATTAGCAGAGTCCTCTTGTAAGAGGTACATTTGAATTTTAAACTTTAACAAAGAACAAGAAGTGTTTTATAGAAATGTGTCTACTAACTAATTTAATTATTGCTTTATATTCAGAGGAAGACACAGAGTCTATTGTGATGATCACATTTGTGTCTGATATTTGTTCTGCTGCAGTGACTTTGCCCCAAGCAACCTGCTCTCAATGCCTACCTCCATGCCACAGCCAACACAGCCTCTTAATAGAAGGCCATACATGGATGAGGTAATGCTGAACATAAACCATCTCCAGAGGCAAATTCTAAGGGGTCAGCAAAAAACCCAATAATTCATTCTGATCTGCAACATCACACAGAATGTGTTCCCTACTTAGAATTAGGCAGTGTACAGTCCTAGAGCAACTAACTGTGCTTATCACTCAGCAAAATAACCATCTGCACACATGATGATGAGGAGTTTCAGTATGCAACATATTGGTCATTAGCCATGGGCAACACCCATATCCTTAGTCCCCTGTTTGTGCTACAAAACTAAATAAAAAAAAATGTCAACATGTAAATGCACTTGATTTTCTGTTACAAGCATTAGGCTTCATCAGCCTGCGTGGGATTGATAAAAGGAAGTACCTCATCATGATTCTATATAGCCACAGTTGGTACAAGTTGTAAACACAAGAAAAATGTAGATAAAAACACAAATGAAAGAAAAAAAATGTCAATGTCGTTAATAAAATAAACATTTCTTCAACCACTTTGCCATCCTCATTAAAGTTATGACATGCTTAAAAAGTGTCTGCAAAATTTTGTTCCTGAATGCAATGTGTTACAAAGGTGGAGTGCATTATATTAGTTTATGAATTGCAGCCTTTTTCTATTGGTAACAGAATGGCATGACAACATACAATAAGTCTTGAAAAAAGACTCTATGCATTTAGGTTTGCTAGATTTTGAAACGTCTGCATACTGCTCGCTGCACCTTGTGGGACCTTGCAGTATTACAAAGCAATAGTAAATACCAGGAAACATGCCTGGATTATGGAAATAGCCATAAAACTGTTATATTTTGTAATTGTACCCATAACAGTGCACAGAACCATACTAAGATTACAGTCATAAAAACCACAACCCTGGCAAATATTCAAGCTAATTTCACACAATATTAAAGTGTTTACAACCCAATGTACTCATAGGTTATGCCAATAGTCTTGCGAATGACTCTTTCAGCACATTCAGTTAATTCAGAACATGGTAAAAAGGCTATTATATTTTATTCAAAGAACAAAAAATGGGTCTAAAAGTTAAGAATTAGGCCTGGATGTGACCAAGAAGAATGAGGAGAAGGAAGAGATAAAGCACAAATACTATACACTGACTATGACTATGTTTCCTGTATAATAGCCAAAATTGTATCAGTAGCAGAAATAATTAAAATATGACATATTGAAATGATCAAAATATGTTTTAATGATAATTATCAAAGAAACAGATAATAAAATACAATTAGCATTTTTAATTACATAAAGTGGTGTTTTTACATACCAGTTACAGTGAAGTCTCCTTACGACATATATGAATATGACACATGAGGTCAGCAGTGTTTTCTTTATGTCATCTGACTTTAGAAAATTTTTGTCACAATCTTTTCAATTTCTGGCAACAGGTTTAAATTTCGCCCATCACATTGACAGAGACAAGCACCTCGTAACTATGTAGCAATCTAAGAATTTAGTTGCTATTGATTTTAATGTCCAGTCGATTATTTTGTGATATAGAAAACTGTTTATCAATACGAAAGCTTGTAAATTATATATATAGATACTTTAGTTGAAGGACATTTCAATCACTAGCTCACCAAAGTAAATTTCTAACTTAAGACAGAAATGTCTTTTGTGAGAATACACAGGAGTGCAGAGAAGAGTCTTTTTTATGACTACAATTCTTCTGCACAAGGTTTAAAACTGCTAACTACAAAGTTCTTGTCTGTATGACTTCTAACTAGGTTGCGGGCAGGCTCTTAATCAGACTGAGATGCTTTCAAGTTAGGAGCCACAAGAGAAGAACTAGAAGTGTGTGCCCAAGTCACTGAATTCCACTACAGAAATAGAGCTTTAGCGGGAAGCCTGCAGCAATGCATTTCTCAGGATAACAATGAGTTAAAGGGCAATGGCAGTAGTACAAAAGGACATTATAGAAAAGTATTTTTAGAGCTAAAAATAAGTAAATACGTTAGCAGATGCTCTCTGATTTCATTTAAGTTGAGTTATTGCTGCAACAATCTAAGTAATAAAAAATATATAAAAGTTGTATTAATTAGTATGTGGTTACTTTACATATGTCTAATTTGATCTTTGCATATGATGTTTTGTCTTGATGAGTGCTCTAGCATACAGTCTTAATACTGTTTTGAACTTTTTTGCAGTTTACAAAACTATGCTGCTATGTTGACTAGTGACTTTTTTGTTTAAGGACCATTATTGTTAATATTGTATTTAAGTAGTTCTTAATATTGTTTTAATAAAATTGGAGAGACATGATGTCGATACCAGTGGCAAGGTTTTTACTCGATACGTTTTCCCAGTTTTTTGGGGTAAAATTAGGTGCCTCTGCTACAGTATATTCGGGCAGCTAATACTCGAGTATAATGCTGAGCATTACTATTTATACTGTTACTTACACTCGGGGGTTTATTTACTAAGCAGGGAATTTGCTGGGGAATTGAAAAGTGGGGAAGTTGCCCATAGCAACCAATCAGATTCAAGCTTACATTCTCCAGTATGTAAAATGAAACTGAGAGCTCGAATCTGATTGGTTGCTATGGGCAACTTCCCCACTTTTCAATTCCCCAGCAAATTCTCTGCTTAGTAAATATACCCCTTGGTCTAGGAAACATCAACTCTCACCTGTAAACTTTTCTGCAACAGTTGAAATTTACCTCCATGCAACATGATTTTGCCCAGGTGTAACTTTACTCTCAAAATTTTAAAGATTTGCTTCTGGTCCACGTGAGAAATTAGTTATTCTCCTCCCCCCCCCCCGCCACCAATAATTGCCCCCTCTTCAATCCTCCACTGCGACAGTCAATCAGAAGTTCTGAGTGGTATGTGCAGAAATATGAATATTTGATATATAGGTATGGTTCAGTATGTGGAGATATGTACAATGAACAAAATTTTTAAAGCATAATTTTGAAAGTATAATCCTGCAGTAAATGTGGGAAACAAATACTCCTATAACAATTAACAGAATATAAGATGTTTAATAGATCCATGCAGTAGCTGTTGTGTACCTGTCTTGCTTGTTAAAATATTAGATATAGTAATATACTGTATGATTAGATAGATGTCTTTCTATGAAACATTGTGTGATTGACAACATTTACTGTGTTAAAAATCTACCCAATATATATATACCATTTGTGATCTGTTTACAAATTTCAATAATAGGCTAATATGAATAATAGACTAATGCCAAAAATGGGCAAAACACAAAAATACTTGCCAAAATTTTATTCAGAGGCATATTACTATAGTTAGGGTTTTTTTTTATCATGTTGAATTAGTGTTTGTTATACTTATCAAAATACAAAGGCTCTGTAAAAAAAAACCTACAAAAAAAATCTGATGAGCAATGCAATACTGCACAGTATCATTCAAACAGAGATTTTCCCAGTTTTTGGATGTACATTTTCCAGTTCTAGTTTCAAATAGGCTTGCTAAATAAGCAGCTATATATATGCGCACATAGCATTTGAGTGACATACTAGAAAGATTATATTCAGAAAATTACATATTTTGATGTCATTAGGAATTTAATAGAAATTGAACCATGTCCATCATCAGTAAAGTAAAAAAAAAAAGAAAAAGGAAAAGTGCCGTTCCAGGATTTCACTTGGTGACGTATCCATTAATGCAAGGCATGGAGCATTTAAATTAATTAAAGTCATGTTACTTATCTAATTAATTCATTCTATATTGTATTGCAGTTCTATATTATATTTCAAATTCCATTCAGGTAGTGAAAAACAAAGACTAAGTAATGAGAAGTTGATGAACTCATCCACATTTGTATATTTTATTTTTAGTTGACTTAGTAAGTTCATGTAATTTTCCACATTCACTAAAACAAGTTCAAATCAATTTAATGTGATATAAATGTATATATTCACATAATAAATTCATTTATGAGCACTCATTGAACTCTATGGACTGGATCCAGACTTATGTACTATTTAACTTACGAGTGTAAAGTGGAGTGGGCAAAACCATGTTGAATTGCAGAAAAGGTAAATTTTATTAGTATTCAAGTTGATACATGATGTTTCCTAGCCCTAATAATAAAGTCTAATAATAGTGTAACAGTAAAACTGGTCAGTATCTGTGTGCAAAATGCAAAAATAAAGTATTCTCCCTGCATGCAAACACTGACATTCATTCAACATGGTTTTACCCACTCTGGTAAAACCATGCTTGTAAGTTCAAACCCATGTAAGTCTGGATCTAGTCCAATGTGTGTGTTTTTCTCAAAAGAACAAAACAGATACATTACATGGATTGTATACTTGTACAGTTGCATTAAATGGTTTCTGTGTCATATAGACTCTGGACCAGATCCAGACTGTGGAAAATGCATTTTCTGCAGCCTGGTTTCAGAAATGTGTTCCAGATTTGGCCAGATTGTTTGGGACAGCTCGAACAATCTAATATTCGTCGGCAGCATTTTTGGACAGATTTTCAGTGTTTTGACAAATCAGTCCATGCCACACACTAAACAATACTCTAATATATGAATGTTTGGTTATATTATCATATTGGGTGAAGTCGTTTTCAGGGAGATGCAAACAACAGGACGTACAATGGAAGGTACTTTCTAGTTCATATCCTGCAATATTTGCTCCAATCCCTCCTAGATAGTTCTATTTAGTTTCTACAACCATTCTTTTCTTCAATTATACACTGTTTGATTTCAGTAAATTTTTTTACACAATCGTTTTCAAATTTTTATTTTTGCCTTCCATACCTTTTTCAGTCTGCTCATCTTATTTCTCTCCTTATCCTTTATTTCAGTAGTCTCATCTCCTCTTTTTACTTTTCTATAAATAAGAAGCTGTAACATGAGTGCTGTGGCAATTCTTATTGTCTCCTAGTGATTATTAAAATCCTGCCACCAATCAGGGCATGCATGTGCGCAATAGGACGAGCACCTTTCTGTTTCTGCTGTTAATATGGTCCTGCTCTAGAGATTGCATAACTATTACAGCTAGGATTATTTCACATTCTACAATGTGATAGTCAAGCAAGCAGTTCTCTAGAACAAACATTGAGAATATGGATTCATGGTCCATTATAGCCACAGATTTGCTATTTCCTGTTGAAAAAGAAACACATCAAAGCTCTAATGTATTTCCCAATCCTCCTTTATCCAAAGATTATAACTGAGCTTTTCATCTTTGGATACTACCACCTCCCCAAACAGTACAGTCCTTTAGAGGCATTGCATTATATTGAAAATAACCCCTTATCCGCTGTAGAGGCAGTCCAGTTCTACACATGCATTCATATAATACACTGCTCCAAAAAATAAAGGGGACACTTACACCAGGGAGCGGAGTCTAACCAGGGACTGGTATTTAATAGAGCCCCTTTGGTGGGGATAAGCTGGCGCTGCAGGCACTTGGCAGGTCGCGGCCCCCGGTCAGTGGTACCAGGTTACAGATGCTCAGGAGAGTTTGGACGGTATGCAGTACCCAAGGATAGGAGTAAAGCCAAGTGGGCAAGAGTTGCCAGAAAGAAACAGGAAGTAGGACACTCATGCCTTACACACCGCCTTGTAAACAGATGTACTGGTTGATTCAGATGGAATACATTCCACAGTGTAATTGGAGCACATACAACGTACGTTCCAGAGTGTAATGGGTGCACATACAACATACGTTCCACAGTGTAAAGGATGCACATACAATGTACGTTCCACAGTGTAATGGGTACACATACAACGTACGTTCAATGGTGCACAGAAAGGAAGTACAATAGAGCAGGATAAATGGCACTCAGCAGAGCGCACACTCAGTAGCAGAGTAGTAATGCAACACACAAGGATATGCACACTGAAAATGAGCAGGATAATAAGCACTTAGCAAAGTGCACACTCATGCAGCACACCAGGATATGCACACTAAAAATTATCAGGATATTAAGCACTCAGCAGAGCGCACACTCATGCAGCACACCAGGATATGCACACTGAAAATGAGCAGGATAATAAGCACTCACCAGAGTGCACACTCATGCAGCACATCAGGATATGCACACAGAAAATGAGCAGGATAAGAAGCTGTAAACAGGAGAGCTCTGAGAGCAATAGCTAGAGTCAGCATGGGCTGCAACCGACACTATAACCGGCAGTGAAGGAATTCACTGCTGGTCCTTTAAACTGGAGCTGCTGCGCTGATTGGACAGCAGCTCCATACCCTGCCTGCATGACACCCTGACCCAGAAGCGTCAGGATGTACTTCCGGGCCTACTGACAAATGCTCTAGTAGCATTGTCATGGCAACCCCAGCAGATTACCGTGGGAGCGAGGGCAGGTGAGTACCCCGCGGCATGACACACACTTCTGTGTAATCAAATTGTCCTCTTAGGAAGCAACACTGAGTGACAATCAATTTCACATGCAGTTGTGCAAATGGAATAGACAACATGTGGGAATTATAGGCAATTAGCAAAGACACCCCCAATAAAGGAGTAGTTCTGCAAATGGTGACCACAGACCACTTCTCAGTTTCTATTTTTTCTGGCTGATGCATTGTCCATTTTTTAATGCTTGTGGTGCTTTTGCTCTAGTGGTAGCATGAGACAAAGTCTATAACCTACACAGGTGGCTCAGGTAGTGCATCTCATGCAGGATGGTACATCAACACAAGCTGTGGCAAAAAGATTTGCTATGACTGTCAGCATATTCTCTAGAGCATGGTGGTGCTACCAGGAGACAGGCCAATACATACATCAGGAGACGCAGAGGAGGCCGTAGGATGGCAACAACCCAGCATCAGGATTTCTGTCTCCGCCTTTGTGAATGGAGGAACAGGAGATGCAGTGCCAGAACCTGAAAAATGACCTCCAGCAGGCCACAAACATGCATGTGCCTACTTAAACGTTCCAGCATGACCGGTTTGGCAGTGGGACAGTAATGGTGTGGGGTGGCATTGCTTTGGGGGGTGCACAGTCCTCCATGTGCTTTCCAGAGGTAGCTGGACTGCCATTAGGTACTGAGATGGTATCCTCAGACCACTTGTGAGACCATATGCTGGTTTGATTGGCCCTGGGTTCCTCCTAATGCAAGACAATGCTAGACCTCATGTGGCAGTGTATCAGCAGTTCCTGCAAGATGAAGTCATTGATGCTGTGGACTGGCCCGCCTGTTCCCCAGACCTGAATCAAGTTGAGCTCATCTGGGACATCACATGTCGTTCCATCCACCAACACCACATTGCACCACAGACTGTCCAGGAGTTGGTGGATGCTTAAGTCCAGGTCTTAGAGAAGGGTCTCCCTCAGGAGACCCTCTTCCACTTCATCAGGCATTGTAGAGAGGTCATATAGGCATGTGTAGGCCACACATACTACTGAGCCTCATTTTGACTTGTTTTAAGGACCTCAAAGTTGGCTCAGCCTGTAGTGTGTCTTTCCACTCTAATTTTGAGGGTGACTCTAAATCCAGACCTCCATGGGTTAATAAATTTGAATTCCATGGATTTTTTGCATGATTTTGTTGTCAGCTCATACAACTATGTAAAGAATAAAGTATTTAATAAGAATATTTCATATATTAAGATCTAGGATGTGTTAATTTTGTGTTCCCTTGATTTTTTGGAGCATTTTATACAATCTCTATATTCTCAAAGGAACATTAACTTAACTGTAAATATTTAATAATATGTATAAAAAGCATATATATATATATATATATATATATATATATAT
>JABWIB010000899.1:0-37119 GCA_016617825.1 Platyplectrum ornatum
CCCATGGGTGGAGCTATCCACAGGACACACCCCTTTGGTGGCACAAGTTACACCCCTTTTGTGCAGCGCCTGTCACAATCTCCCTGAAATCCATTTACAAAAGTAGGCAACCCTGAGCTACATGAAAGAAGGATCAGCAGTTAGGAGAGCTGGTGCAGGAAGTGAAGCAGAGCAGAAGCAGTGAGAGGAGTAGACTGTAGAGATAGGGAGATCTATTCTGATAGAGAGGAAAACGAAAGAAAAACCTATGAAGAAATAGTTGCTGAAATAGAAAATAATAAAGAACATAATTGTAGAACGACATATAGGGGTATATTTACTAAGCAGGGAATTAGCTGGGGAATTTAAATGTGGGGAAGTTGCCCATAGCAACCAATCAGATTCAAGCTTACATTCTCCAGTATGTAAAATTAAAATGAGAGCTCAAATCTGATTGGTTGCTATGGGCAACTTCCCCACATTTCAATTCCCCAGCAAATTCCCTGCTTAGTAAATATACCCCGTAGAGTAGTTTAGGTGAAAACAGAGTAGAAGAAGATCATCTGTGGCTGAGAGAAGGACTGGCAGTATGAGGTTGAATGGATGGCTGCAGCAGATGCAATGTAATACAGACAAGCATCAGCGGAGGAGGAGGAGAATTCAGGCTAGTGTATTACACCCACATACATTTAAACGAGTGTCATACTGATTAAATATACATTTTTGGTAAAAGGCTGCACCTAACTGAAATTTCCAAAGTGACAAAATTAATTCTCTGATATAATAAGGGGAGAGACACAATGACCCCTGCAGGAATAAACTGACACTTTGTTGTGAACTTCATTTGTTGAAGATATTGACAGAGAAATGAAGAAGTGTAACATTAACATTGATTCAGGGAATATAAATCCACTGTTATTATATTGGAAGTAGTTTGCAGTCTATACAAGTCATCAGGAAACCCATCATCAAATTATTGATTCAAAGTTTAAGGAAGAAAGCATTGTACAGCGGCTCACCTCATGTACTCACCTATGGAAAAATCTTTTCTTAAGATTACATTGTGGCCAACAGTATGGTTCATACTGTTATTATAGTAAATCATTACATTTAAACCTGTTTTGAATACTTTATTGGATTGTCATTTAGTTTTATTTGGGATACAGAGAACAGAGTTAATTAATTTACAGAATTAATAAAACTTGTAAAAATATATTATCTTGTGTTCATATACTTACCTGTGTGATGTTATGATTTCTTTCTTGGTCACCTACAATATTTAAAAATAAGAGAAAGAAAATATTACTTTTAATATTTATAAGTTCATTTAGAAAAAAACAACAACAACTCTAAATTCACTAACCTAATTCCTTAGTATAATAGGGAAAAAGAACCTGTATAGTAGCATTTAAACACAATAAATTGAAAATATTAGAATTCAAATCACCAGAGTGCTACGATTTGCTCCAACATATGTTCTTATTTTAGGAAACATCAGTGATGAACTTTGCAATATATTTAAATGATTATATCATAAAAATAATTTACTAATTAGAAATTAAATAATAAAAAAACTAAAGTGACCTCAGTAGAGAGATAGGGATACTAACTATGCATCATGTGTATGTATGTCTGTGTGTGTCGTTTGTGTGTGTGGTTTGTGTGTGTTGCCATGGATTCCAATACTAGTCCGTAGAATTTCTCTTAATTGAAAATATTTTGATGTCTGAAGAATGCATTTGAGTCTGCAATAAAAGCAATAACTTGTTGCCGGTATAACATGTTAATACAAGCAGAATATTGCTAATCCTATTTTACTTTGTACANTTATTACAAAAATTCCTTTGAGACAGATACAACAGGCAATAGATTGCTTCAGAAATATAGTGTTTACAATGTATTCTAATGAAGGTGGTCTGAACATAAATATTATTAACCTTACTTGAACATAGTTAAAGTATTCAACCTCTTTGGAGACAGCTGAACACCATTATAATAGAAGTTCTCGTAGTGCTTTACAATTTGTATCAGACAGAATTGGTTTGGAAGGGAACCCTGTCCACAGGATAACATTCTAAGGGGCCATTCTCCCTTTAGCTCATAGTGATAAAAGATGCCAGTGTGCTGTACCGTAATAGAAACAGGAAAAAGCACACAACCAGCTTTTTCCCGTCTTCGTCACACATTGAATCGACCCCTAATAAGATTGATACATAGGGGCAATTACACATAGACTAGGGACAATTTAGTCAGCTGCCAGTTAATCTACCGTGTATGTTTTTGGAGTGTGGGAGGAAACCGGAGCACCTGGAGGAAATCATGGACAAAACATACAAACGCCACACAGAAAAGGTCATTGAACTCTTAACCATGCGTGCTGCCCCAGTTAAGAAGCAAGTTGTCTGTCATCTGAATCTGGTCCATAAAAAGGGAGGTAGCCCAAAATGTTATGTGCCTTTTGTCAAAGCCGGCTATTGTATGAATGAATAGAACATCAGCTCATCTAATATAATTATTAGTGACATTAAAGCTGATTCCTGTTTACTTTGCCAATTGCTCCTTAGAATCTAAAAATAAAGACATGAGGCAGAAATTTTCTATTTGTATTTCTAAACAGTGCTCAGCACTCTCCTTGGGTACAGAGTGGGGGTGACTGCCTTTGGCTGCATTGTGCTGTGGGCTCCTTAGCAACTGAACCTCCTGCACCCATAACACTTGTGCCTGTAACAACATCCCCACAACTGAGAGTTTATAAAGTTGTATTTTGTGTCATTTATAGGTGTCTTAGATAATCAGAAAATCTAATAAAAAGTTGAACTACAGTTTTTTACTTTTTCACTGAATGCAGAATCTTTAGATTACTTCAAGACAAATGATAAGAATTAGGAGACTTTTCTACATAAGCAGATGTCCCACATCTAATGTGAAAATATGATCACGTTGGATTCTCCAAATGTGTACTTTTGGTTAAGTGTTATAGTAATCTGTTGAAGCAGGTAAAATTGCATGTAAAAGACACTTATAAAACTAAATGTGTATAAGAGGCAGATTGGAATTATGTACAACTATATGTAGTATACATGCCATCAAAGAAATATGATTGCCACTGATTAGATTTTAGTCTTTGCCATCAATAAACACTGGAAAAATACAGTAGTCAAATCAAAACTGTAAATTGAAGTTTGACAATTTTCAGCAATCAAAATATAGTTTGTGTATCACTCAAATGCAGCAATCAAGCTTTTGAAATCCAACAGCAAACTATTTCTAAATGATTGGAGCTTGGAACATACAGTGAAAAGAATTATTAAGCTTGAATTTTCTTTCCGGAGTCCATTTCAGGTAACACATGGGGTGTACAAATTATATTGTGTTAGCTCTCTAGCCATGAAAAGAAGGTGTTGATTCATTAAGCAAAAATACTACTTGGCAAGAAGCCAAAAAGACAATTAAAATTAAACAATTAAAACAAAAATCAGATAATTCAACTAGATATGTAAACCACACACCATACTCAACAAGGTTCTAGTTCTCTCTTCAAGTTCTGCATCTGAACACATTGCAACCTATTCAGACTTCTGTGTTGTGACTGCAAGCAGGCGTGTCTTTTTATTACAAGGTTCAGTATAGTCCTGACTTCTTATATTCGTATTCGTAGACTTTCATAATGCCTGTGTGTAAGAAAAGGTTATTAGAATTTAGAAGGAGTGGATAAGGCATGGGTGTGAGACATTTGGGTCATATGATATGCTAGAGTTTCATGGTAGAAAAGCAGCATTTCAGAAGCCTTTTTCTGCCTCCAGCCACACCACACTTGGTGCACCTGCTTTAGGCTGATCTTGAAAGCTAAGCAGGTTCAGTCCTGGTTACTATTGGATGGGGGACCTTCTGGGAATATCTAATTTTGTTTGCCCTCTTCCAGGCTAAAGTTTCATTGGTAGAAGCTCCTGAGGTATAATGCTGCGTAACTGCACTTCATACAGATGGCAGTCACATTAACAGGAGGGACACCATCAGTTCTCCTCTGAGCACAATGTTCCATAGCTATTTTGGAAGTGCCACTTCAGGTCAGAATACCATTTGTGGCAATAGGCCTTATCTGCTTACATGGTCCTTTGGCATTAACTTAAGCCACTACTGTGTTTACAACAGATGCTAGCAAATATGGGTTGTGGTAGCTGTTCGAGCACCCAGTAACTCATCATACACAGGGACCATGGCCTTCACTAGTCATGCATTTTCCACCTCACTAAAGCAGACATAATATTTTCAGACAAGGATCATCCTCACTATCCCTACCTGATCCTCTCTACTTCCACTGGCCATATCCCTAACAATATAAGTAAAAGGGGGGAAATGAAAAACAAACAATGAATACACAAACAATGACACACACAGAGAACACAATGCTATAACTCCTCAAATGCTATATACTTTGAAACAAACGCACACCTAATTGGTTAGGGCGAACATTTTAAAAAGGAGAAGAGATATACACACTTATATAGATTACATAAATCAATGTTGCTTCCAAGAAGTGTTCCCTCTATATTAAAATGAACACAGGAATACAATTGGATGCCTCAGGCAAAACAGTCTTTCAGTACTTCTGTAATCTACATAGAAAATGATGGACAATGAACTCTTTAGCCTTCAAAATCAAATGAGAGTAAACTATTATGTGATCTGCAATAGACAAAGGACAACAGAAGATTTGTATCACCTGAAACCCACCACACCTGATGTATATTTCAGTCTATTAACAAAAGTCAATATTGAGTATTACATTTCAATTAATTAACTTTGATGACAACCGTTTCCAGAAAAACCTGTTTCTGGTCTTATCCACTGTAAAGAATATCTTATTCTCTGTCCAACTAAAAGGCAGTTGGTCCATAATGCCACCATGTGAGGATTGCTCCAAACACTGGGTTAACAAATAATAAAGAATAATACAAGTATCTATGTGTTTAGTTCAGTCATGTCACCTGACTTTCTTAATATGTGTTTTGAAAATATGTTGCTTTTCTTTCCACCAATGTCTGCATATTAATATCTTAATGTAAACAGGAAATATGTTTCAATCTGTTGCTCTTTTTTATTGAAACTCTTCTGATGGTATAATTATTTGCTTTCCATCTAAATGAAAACATTGTGTATTTATTTATTCAGTAATATATTATATCTTGAAGCCTTATTAATGTCTGGGAAATCTGTTTATATAATTATAAAGTCAACACTTCATCTGAACACTGCCTCAGGATTGCCAGAATACACACAGCTATATAATNCCACCATCCTTGTAATGTTATATGACTACTTTTCAAAAAAAAAAAAAATTTAAGCCAAACTAAACAACTAATTTATAGCCCTATGGACAACTTAATTCCATTCAAACAATACTACAATGTTCACAAAAATTCTATTTTTCTTTGCACGATATTTCATTTTGCATATTAACATCTATCTGCATTGACACTTCAATGTTAACCTTGGTACATCTCATAACTCTTTAAGTTACACTAAGGCTTATTACTCCCATCGAAAAGGACAATGACAAACAATCATACTTTCAATCTCTTATTTGTAATCAAGCTTCTAGTCCCCTTTCAGATGTTTAACTCCATTCTGAGTCAGTGCTATCTAGCAGTATACCTTAAGGATTAAATCAGACAGGAATTATAATACTTCAGTTCTAACAGCTGCAGCTCAGTCCATCACTTACACACTCTGCTACTACAGTACGTCTTCATTCCAACCCACAAATGACAAGGAAGTGTCTTCTCTTTCTTCCTTTTATCCTACATGTCCTTTTGATCCCAACCCTCACAAGTTAGTCAATGTCTATCTTCTGTGGTCTTTCCAGTTCAAATGAGTCAGCTTGACTCTGATTGGTTGCTATGGGCAACATCCCCATTTTTAAATCTCCCTGCTTAGTAAATTTAGGCCAATGTTTTTCTGCCACCTCTTCTTGGATGTCGTCCCGCCATCTCAACTCAATTAGAAAAGTGAACCAATAATCTTTCCACCAATAAAAGCTGTGCATCTGGCCTCTCTATTTCTGTTGACAATGCTCCTACACATAAAGCTATCTGTCTAAGTGTTACTCTTGACTCTGCACTGTCCATTACACCCAACATTCAATCTGTTTCTACATATATATTTTCTACATATATTTAAAAACATTTCCACAATATGCAAATACCTCAAGACATTGCCAAAACTCTCAGTCATGCATTAATCATCTTCCGAATTCATTATTGCAATGCTCTCCTAATAGGGCTCTTCTCTCTCTCTGACAGTTTTTACATAGATTGCCTGTACTTTACAGAATGAAATACAAAATCATGTTGCTATCCTAGAAAGATATCAGTAACATATAACATAAAATTTTAAGTACTCCATAAAACAAATTTTTTTAGACAAGCTTACAAAGTTCCTCAACCTATTTAACATGTTCTACACTACTTTTAACTATTTACCCTCAATTTCTGCTACAAACACTACTGTATGACTAAATCATACAGAGCACTGAGCACTTTTACATTACAACCTGGCCAGTCCATTGTATAACAAATAGCACTTACCCCCATGTATCAATCCTCAATATCATATAGTGTATAAGCTTGCGGACAGGGCCCTTTATCCCACCCATTCTGTCTTTTGCCATCCAGACACGTCTTATTGGTTGTTAAAATTGCAATAAGCTACATAATCTGATGGCATTATATCAAAACATTTAACTTCAACATTTCCACTAAACTCAAGTGGAAAGTGGAAAGAGGTGGCAACGTGGTGATAGCAAAATTTAAGTGGGAATTAACAGAATATACAACACAAAGGGTAATGGCAAAATGATCTAGAGAATGCAGCTGGTGTGAAGGATTAATCTGGCAAAAAAAAAAAGAATAGAGGAGAGGGGGCTAGTGTGGAGAACCCATGATCTAGTTGTATGCTTCAATTGAGGACAGGTGATAAATTGCATATGCTGCGTAGAGAAGTACACCTGCAGACCAAGCACAGTGAATGAAAACGAAATAGTATCAGCCAGTTTTTGAAAATCCCATGCAGCCCATAGCCCTGAGTTTAATGTAGGTTTATGTGAATGTGAATTGTTTAATAAATATAAAATTAGTAAAATCATAAAACAGTGAATTGTTGCTAGTATATTGTGGAATTTAAGTTTTTCTCTTTGCATTGTCCCAAAGCCCAGCATTTGAAGTAGTTACATAAGTTACATAAGTTACATAACTTATGTTAAATAATTATTGCAATATAGAAGTCTGTCATTGCCTCTAGTGGTTAGAATTAATTGAAAGGAAAACATTACAAAACAAGATTGACCAATAGCAGTGCTGACAAGTAAGTCTTCCCTATCCCAACCCTTCATTCAGTTCCAACTTTCACCTTCTCTCAACCTAACCCCAATCTTCTCCTCACAACAGCCTTGCCCTTCTACGTCCCCGCCCTGCAACCTAATCCTAACCCTCCACTTCTATGCTCCATCCCCTAGCCACTGCCTAACCCAATCCTTTCCCTTCAATGCTAATTACCCACCTCACTGCCTAACTCCAACATTCTACTTCTCCAGCAGCTTTCGGCATACTACTCGATTTATAAAGAAGATTTTCTATTTTCACAGTATTTCAAAATAGATACAGCCAACATTTAACTGTTAGCTGTGTCTATTTCAAAAGGGGACTTTTGCACTGTTGAATACATCCACTCTTAGGCTATAGAACATTTGATAAATTAAGTTATATATGTACATAGCAAATTGTATAGTCTTAAATGCCTGTCTTTATTTAACAGCGCATGTAGTTCAGTTTAGGGCCACACTCATAAGTAAAATGATCATTCCTAGGTTTACTGGAGTCATTCTAAAAATTAAATTAGGTTCTTCATTTTGATTATCTTCTTGTGTATCTTATCTAGTCTTATATGACCAAATCTTTGACTTCTTAAATGGGTGCTTTCAATCAGATCCAGGATTTTGCAGTGGAAGTGTTTCCAAAAGCAGTATGGAATGGAACAGATGGGACAGGGTGGAGTGCTAATTGATAAGGTAATGTATGGAAACAGCATCCTTCATGTTATTCAGACTTCAGATGCATCTACATTCTATGTTGTGGTGTGAGAATAAATGATGTTTTAAGGTACAGGTCTCAGTTTATGTGAGTAGCCTCCTGTTTCCTGCAGTCTGGATGCAGTGCATTGTTATTATTATTATTATTATTATTATTATTATTAATAATAATATGTTATATTTTTAAATCAATAGTAAATTGTATGTTCTAGTAGTCTGTTTTCTTCAGATTTTAGACAGTATTAATTTCTCAAATTATTGCATGATTAATCACATTAATTCCAAATGGTTACGTTGTACATGCTGTGTTCCATTCCATAGAATTACTTGAAAGAATGTTATATTGTCAGTTCTCCACATGTCTCTTTCTAATCACTTACTTTAAATAATAGATTATTAATCCAGACAATACATTCTTTTATAAAAAGCCTTAGCTGTACAAACAAAGCCTCCTTTCATTGTGGATTGTGGATTATTTTAAACATTTAAAAAGTACAGTAAAAAAAAATAACTCACATTTTTACATTTAAAATAACCTTTATCTTTGAACAGGGGCAGGCTGGCAAATTTTAGCCTGGAGGGCAAGCTTCTCATAGGAAAAAAGCATAACTTACCCCTCCTGCAATACCACACTATGTTACTACAAGCTTATATGCAGTGTAATGGCTGTCAGCATTGAAACCATCCACCAACCAGGCGGTTGTTGGTTTGTAGATAGAAGAGAACCGCTTCCAGCATTATGACTAGTGGATAGCCCCAGCTATCCACCAATCAGCATACTGATAAGCTTTTAATATCTGGTTTCAAGCAAGGAGTCAGGTTCACACTGCTGCCCAGCCAACTCTGATTGTGTGTAATCCACTATTACAGCAACCAAAATCTTTGCCTGCCTCTCAGCTGTCAAAAAGCCCAGGACCAGTGGCCCCAAAAAGATTCAGAGGCAACAGCCCAGGGGCACATGTCCCCCTGCCCCCTGGCCCAGCCCTCCCCTACGTTGGAATTGTAATAGGTATAGGAGGTGAAATGTGTGGGCCAACACTTCAAAGGGGAGGGCAGCGTGAGGTTTGACAAGGTCCAACCAACCTGCCACCTTCAAGTTAGGAACAAGAATGGCCAGGGCATGCAGGGAGAGGCGAGCACTAGCGGCCAATATCCCCAGAGAACGTGTGTATTTATCCCAAACTCAGATGCACCTGGTAAGCTGCGAGATCTGGCAAACTCAATCCCATATCTGATCTGTAGAGAACCATCTGCCTAACTATCAGTGCGTGGTATACTCTCACCAGTGATGGGATTCAAATAAATTAACAACCAGTTCTACCGTAGCCTCTGCCCAGCCCCGCCCTGACTCCACCCAAGACCCGCCCTGACTCCACCCATGACCTGCCTACTCCTATTTGCGACAAAAGTTAATTTTTATTTAATAAAACAACTAAAAAAACGCACCGCCTACCAGTTTGTCCTTTAACCCTAATAACTGCTGAAGTATATCTAGACTACTGAGATCTGAAAAACATAAATGTTTTGTAAAGATGATTTGTATATATATGCTGCCGATGTTTCCTACTTACACTTATGTTTTGGCAATCAGTCCCGGTTATTATCTGGACGCTGGGCAGAGATGTACAGCGTTTGCGCAGCATAACTAAGTTTAATGAGCACAGCTGGCACTCATTAACAACCGTTAACAGGAACGAAGTTGCAGGGAGTTACTAGCCAGACTTCTTATTGTTGTAATAGTAGTGTTATTTTATTTAACATCAAATGGCTGCATACATGGCACCGACGTTTCAATCCTTATGCAGGGATTTTTGTCATGGTGTACAAACAATATCAAGAACAACGGCAATTGCAACGAACACATCACAGTACTAGTCATATAAATACCAAAAGACAGTAGCTTACCGATTCCAGGCACCAACCAACAACCTCTGATCCGGAATNGAACCCCCTAGGGTTACCCTGCACGAGCGCTGGGGAGACCTTCAGTCGGCGTGCCTATCAATCCGGGCCGTCATTGGACCACTGGTTGCCCTGGGAACCGGACAAATTGACAAAACATAAACAGCATAGGTAAATTCAAACTGTCCTAGCATAAACAACATCAGGAGATCAAACTCGCAACAAAAGTATCTTGAGCTGATAAATGCAACACAGTGGCACTTTATATGTTGTAAGTGTGCCGACAGCAGCGCATATGGCAACAGTGTCAGTGCATGCTAGAGATCATAGTATAAAGGCAAGTATATTAATAAATAGTAATTCTCATAGATAACAGCTGAAGTTTAGCTGCTCGTTCAGTCCTGAGGGAGCTTGCGTGTTTAACCTGAAGATCCACCAGCATTCTCGCTGTAGCAGTTTCCTTTCACGATCGCCACCCCTCTCACATCCAGGTATATGATCAATGCAGGTCCATTGCAAGTCCTCAATGCTGTGACCTGACGTTTTCCAATGAAGGGCCACAGGCTGTTCGCTGTCCTTCTCTAGTAGTGCCAGTCTGATGGCTGATCTATGCAGGGTGATTCGCTCTTTAATCTTCCGGATCGTCTTCCCCACATACAGCAAATTGCACAGACACATAATAATGTAAATAATGAAACGGGTGTTGCAGGTAATGGTGTGCCTGATCAGGAAGGTCTGCAGCATTATAGGATGCTGAAAGCAGTACCCAGGGGACATGTATCTGCATACCGTGCAGCCAGTGCATTTAAACACCCCCTTACCTCAGCTGAGGAAGTGTCCCCGGGGGCTAGTGGCAGGTATCTTGATATTATTCTTACACAACAAGTCTATCTGGTTTCTCCCTCTTTTATAGCTCGGTAAGATTTGAGTTCTTTGTAGTGTCTGTAGCGCCGGGTCCGTGGTAATTATCGACCAAAGGGTCCTGGCAACTTTCCTGTGAAAAAAGCTCAAATGATTATGCCATGTCACCCAGGAAATGCAGTCTTGCTTCTCCGGACGCTTTCTCGTGCTAGCAGAGTAGAACGATCAATGCTGTTAATCTTTTCTTGCGCAGTGCCAGAGAGTATTCAGGATAGCCTCTGTCTCTAAACTTCTGGAGACTAAGATTCATTTGAGAGGAGGCACCCAGGGGATCACTATTAATCCTCGTGCGTGTGTGAAAAAGGCAGTCCACGGATTAAGGCTGCCGGATGATGGCTGCTAGGATATAACGGAATACTCTTGTCGGTGGGTTTAATGTATACTGTAGTCCCCACTCTGTCATGCTCTTGTATACCAGCACGTCAAGAAAGTTGATCTTTTCTTTGCTCCAACTGTAAGTAAATTTGATGGTGGGATGTTTGGTATTTGCTGACTTCATCATTTCTTCAAAGGATTCTGGAGTACCCCTCCAGATCATAAAGATGTAATTGATGTATCTTTTAAAACACCAGATGTTGCTTTTAAAGTTTACATTCTCCAAAAACATCCACTTCTCCACTTTAAACATAAAAGCATTTGCGTACGATGGGGCCACATTGGACCCCATCGCACATCCTCTTTTTTGTAGGTAGTATTTACCACTGAAGAGAAAGTAATTACAAGTTAAGACCAGTTTAAGCAGTTCTGCTGGGTGACGGTCCAGTGAATAATGCATTATTCGTAATCAGGTCATTGGTAGCTGCTATGCCCTCTTCATGCGGTATATTTGTATATAGACTCACGACGTCTATAGTGCATAACAAGCTATCTGAGGGAAGATGCTGGAAATTATTCAATATATTCAAAAAGTGTGTAGTGTCTTTCAGGTAGGTATCTTGGGCTTGGACAACCGGTTGTAATAAGTAATCTACGTATTTGGAAACTGGTTGAAAGAGCAAGCCTCTTGCCGAGATAATGGGTCTGCCAGGGGGTTTGTCAAGAGATTTATGTATTTTTGGGAGAGTATATATCAGTGGTATAACTGGAAAAGGTATGAGTAAACCCTCCCGCATCTTCTGAGTAATCTCACCGTCCATGACTGCTTAAGACAGGATTCGATCCAGATGTTGCTTGTAGCTAGCTGTAGGGTCATGAGTTAATAATTCATACACCGAAGTGTCTTCCAGCTGACGAATGATTTTGTTACAGTAATCTATCTTATCTTGGATCACGATCCCACCTCCTTTATCCGCCGGGCGAATTACTATTGTGTCATCTCTGCTTAAGTCTTAAGTGCTCGTCTTATCTTCACTGCTTATTATGCATTAATAGAATTTGTACATTATATGTTTGGATTTATTAAAAGCCCCTGTGAATGATAAGGCGTGTGCACCCTATAAAGAGGTTCTTGGCAATGTATTTCTTTAGTGCTTTGCAAAAAATATGGTGTAGTTTAGAATCATAGCCTTGAGCCTACACTAAAGTGCTGTGAAGCTGATAGACTGTTGCTTGCTGTAGGGAGCTCTTTCGCGGATTTCATTATGCTCTGATCCAGCAGATGTGTAAAGCTTTTTATTGAAGCGTTCGTAGATGGTGGGTCAAATGTGGACTTGGGATGAGGCAAAGATAAGTCTCTCTGCTCACTGTCTCCTGCTGTGAAGAATTCTTTCAATCGAAGTGAGCGAGAAAGTTTAAACTGCTCCACTTTGGAGGTAAAAAAAATCAAATGTATTCGTGGGCACAAATGTAAGTCCTTTATTAAGGATTTCAAGTTCTTGTGGTGCCAGCGGTGGAGATGTTAATGACTATGTTTTGCGTTGTCTCANATTTCTTAATTCTCCTCCACTGCCCGCTGCACCTGGTGCCCTTGTTTCCGAGGTGCATTGCGATCTTCCTCGACCCCTTAAACATGCAGGCGGTTTGTTGAGAAAACCCTGCTGGGTCCCGGATTGGGATACTGAGCTGAGGTCCGCCTCGCTATCACTAGTGTTCGGACCACTGGAGAGTTCAAAGCTGCTACGATTTATAAACGGTCGCTGCTTGTATGGTCGTTTCTTAGTTGTCACCGGTTTGGCCTCTGTACCCGAGAACCACTGGTACACTCTGTTCTCATCATAGTTGCGTTGTACTTTAAGTAGGTTCTCTCGTTTGAAACGCACAAGTTCTGTTTTATATTTGTTGAGTTGGTCATCAACCTTTTTGAGCCAGTCCTGGCACTTATCTTCCATGAGGATGTGCTTTTTTTCTCGATCAAATTTGCAAGTTGAATGTTTGAGCTCTGTCTCGCTGACCACCCGCGATGCTTCCTCAATTACTAGAATCATCAGATCAAATGACGCTTTATTCAATATAGAAATCCAGCGTTTGCAAAAATCTGGTTGGAAACGTCCAATGGTCAGAATATTGGAGATTCTGAATCCACGGGGGATAATAGTTTTACAGGGATACCCCGATCTTGAAGTCAAGCGCTTTTTTCTTTAAACGTATCAATTCGTGGAAGGCACCCGTTTCATTATTTACATTATTATGTGTCCGTGCAATTTGCTGGGGAAGACGATCCGGAAGATTAAAGAGCGGACCACCCTGCATAGATCAGCCATCAGACTGGCACTACAAGAGAGGGACAGCGAACAGCCTGTGGCCCTTCATTGGAAAACGTCAGGTCACAGCATTGAGGACTTGCGATGGACCTGCATTGATCATATACCTGGATGTGAGAGGGGTGGCGATCGTGAAAGGAAACTGCTACAGCGAGAATGCTGGTGGATATCCAGGTTAAAGACGCAAGCTCCCTCAGGACTGAACGAGCAGCTAAACTTCAGCTGTTATCTATGAGAATTACTATTTATTAATATACTTGCCTTTATACTATGATCTCTAGCACGCACTGACACTGTTGCCATATGGCACACTTACAACATATAAAGTCCACTGTGTTGCATTTATCAGCTTGAGATCCTTTTGTTGTGAGTTTGATCTCCTAATGTTGTTTATGCTAGGACAGTTTGAATTTACCTATGCTGTTTATGTTTTGTCAATTTGTCCGGTTCCCAGGGCAACCAGAGGTCCAATGACGGCCCGGATTGATAGGCATGCCCACTGAAGGTCTCCCCAGCGCTCGTGCAGGGTAACCCTAGGGGGTTCAATTCTGGGTCAGAGGTCGTTGGTTGGCGCCTGCAATCGGTAAGCTTCTGTCTTTTGGTATTTATATGACTAGTACTATGATGTGTTCGTTGCAATTGCCGTTGTTCTTGATATTGTTTGTACACCATGACGAAAATCCCTGCATAGGGATTGAAACCTTGGTGCCATGTATGCAGCCATTTGATGTTAAATAAAATAACACTACTACTACAACAATAAGAAGTCTGGCTAGTGACTCCCTGCTACTTCGTTCCTGTTATTACTACTACTTCCCGGGAGAAGCACATCCAGCAGCTGATTGATAGAAGTGCGATGAGTGACGGTTCACATCTCCTCCTATTCTATTAATGCATAATTAGCAGTGAAGATAAGACTTAAGACTTAACATTTAATGTTGTGGTTAAAATAAGATGGCCTGGATGGCTGAGAAATATCATATAAAGCACATATATATAGCATGGGTGATGAGCGGCACAATTCTTTATTGCGGCACAATTCTTTATTTCATCTTATAAAATAAGGCCGACGTTTCAGTTGNCCCTCTGGCAACTTTCATCACAGTTAAATAAGGTGCTAATATTACAAATTCACACTAAAGGATTATTAAGGTGTATGGAGCCTCTGTTTGTATTTAAGGACTGTAGCACTTAGCACTTTTCCCATGACTCTACTATATATATATATATATATATATGCTATACTGTATATGATATTTCTCAGCTATCTAGGCAAATAGAGTTTGGAGCTACTTATGACAAGTGGATTTTAATTATCTTATTTTAACCACATCATTAAATGTTAAGTCTTAAGTCTTATCTTCACTGCTAATTATGCATTAATAGAAGTTGTACATTATATGTTTGGATTTATTAAAAGCCCCCGTGAATGATAAGACATATGCATCCTATAAAGAGGTTCTTGGCAATGCATTTCTTTAGTGCTTTGCAAAAAATATGGTGTAACGTTAATTAACCTGGGTAGCACCGCTGTATAATTGCCTGTGCAATTCCGATTTTTGTGTTTCAGTATGATTCTAAAGTATGTATTGAGACTTTTGCATGATATAAATTCCTATACTTATGGCGACAAAAGTCTCCTTGAGTGCCTCCAGAACTAAATACACTATATAAATCTTGATGCAAAGTGGCACTCCTGAATGCAATTCAAACAACAAAATGTATTAAATCATAATTAAGATTAAAATTCTCAAACCTCTTTCCTAAGGGACATCAAAAGACTAAATGTATACAGTGAGGTTTAAATAGGCACTTACCCCAGTCCGGGCTCAGCAACCCAGACATGTTGTTCAGCTTTCTGGGTAGAAAGTGCAGTTCGGATTGCAGAACGGTGCTGGGCTATGCGATCGCATAGGGTCCTGACCATTTTGCCCACTTTAAGGCCGCATGGGCACCTTAGTAGGTAGACAATGAAAGGTGTGGTACAAGTGACAACATGTTTGATATAAAACACCTTTCCAGAGTGTGGATGCCTAAAGGAATTCCTGGGTTCTAATGCTTGACAGATGGTGCACTGTAGACAGTGATAGCGGCCAGGAGGTTTTGAGAGGAAATGCTGTGCTAGGTTTGGTTTGATTTGGGAAATGTCACACTTGACTAAGATGTCACATAAATTGCATCCACGAGTGTAGCAAGGCATGATTCTCTTGTTTTTAAGCGAGGAGCATTGTCTGTTTGAATGATTGGCTCAAATGTCTCTGCCCTGTTGTGTGTATATATGTGTGTTTCTTCAGATGTATTTTGATACCATGCCTGATGAAGAGACCTGAGTAGTCTCGAAAGCTCGCATTTAAACTTCATTGATTTTATTTCTGTCAGCCATTAAAAGGTATCATATTTGCAAGATTACTATTTTTGTTTTCCTTGTTGAAGAACAACAAAATGTTGTCAACTGGCTAACACAGTACCAAACTTTTTTCTGTTGTGCAAAAGATAATCACAGTCCATATCCACAGTTCATGAGATATAAATAGCAGATGCTCCCTGCATTCAAACACTAACCTTCAGTTTACCTCCCCTGCAAGTCAACATGGTTTTGCCCACTCTTGACTAAAGCTGGTCGATTGAAACAATTTATTGCATAGTGTATGGCCAGCTTTAGTTCTGACAACAAAACCAGAAACATCCACCATCGAATGAAGCCAGCTCAATGCAGTGCACTGCATGGAAACGTTGTTTGTTATTGCACACCTGCGTCTTCACAATACGAACTGGCAACTCATAATATTTATTATTAACTCTAAAGATGAGGTTATTGCGGCGTTGCCAACTTTTGCAAATCGATATCAGGGAGATTGTGATAGCACTATCAAGGTGCTGCACAAAAGGGGTGTCCTGTGAATAGCTCCACCCATGGGTGTGTCTAATTCGGCCAAGAGAACAATTTCACAATAAAAATGGCAGAATCAATATTTATTGTTTGTTAAATTGTCAGTAAATAACACTAAATAAACACTTAATATTTATTGTCAAAGTTGTAATAGGATCCACTGACTTCTTTATCTTTATAGAAATAAGACAGAATTTATGAATTCCGTCATCATAATGCTATGTTTTCTTGAACTGAATCAGCTTCGGGGAGATTGCCCAACACTTCAGGGAGTCTAAGAGATCTCCTACTTTTCAGGTAGTCTCCGTGATATTCAGCGAGAGCTGACAACCATGCGTTATTGTAAATATTCCTGTGATTCCCCATATACCTTCCTTGTTCTCCCTCCAATAGCTGTTATTACAGGGAAGACATTGAGGGTACATGTGGGGAAACTGCAGGAATAGTATTCCTAGTCCTGCTATCTAAATTTTTGTAAAAAACAAATTGTTGTGAAAAAAGTCAGTGGTGTTCTTGTTCATATGTAGGAACACCACTGAACTGACAGCTAAAGTTTCTGCACATGCGCATTAATGTAATATTGGGACTTTTGCAAAATCGGAATTATGTTACTGCACTTGCGCCAGGACTTTAACTTCATACGGAGTCCAACAAATATTGCAATGATTNTGCAGGACAGGTAAGTAAATAGTAGAAGGCAAATCCCTTTACTTTATCAGCGCTAAGGATACGAGTAAATATAATGGTAATTAGAATAAAGAAAGCTGCTGTATAGTGAGGAGCTTAGGTTAGGCCTGATAATCAGAAAGACAAATTATGAGTAAAATACCCAAAAATAATACACAATACATACAATAATACATACTAGAAAACACAATTAAATCTCAGATGGCTTATACACAGTGTCAGTTCTGACACAGATAGCTACTGTATGTTGGAAAGACAGCATGATTTTGAGGTGGAATAAAGAACTTCTTTCACTATTCGTTTCTTATGTTGATAAAGTATTTCGCTCAGCAGGAAATGAATAAGTTGGTGCCGACCATGGTCTACCAGCCCATCAGTTCCAAAATATTCTGCACTGGGTCACTGGCTTATATGTGCCAGTTATTCTTTGGCTGGTGCTCAAGTGCTTTGCAGTGTGGCACATGTTTGTCCCAACAAATGTTTTGTAGATAATCAAAACTAAGATTCTATGTACAGTAATTTATAGTTTTAGAAAGTTATTATAATGAGTTTTTCAATGTATTCATGTGTTTAATATATGTCCCACCTCATATAATCCCAGAAAGCAGGACATTTCAGGTACAAAAGAACAAATATTTTACAATAAACTAAATCATTTTATATTTGTAATGTGTAAAGTGACAATTAAACAAGAATTATAGTATGTCACACTATTGTATGTCCATTATGTGTTGTTTAAATCCCAATGTTCCCATTCCATTGTTACTAACAAGGGAGTTTAAGGACTTTCCTGTACTGTTATTATTTTTTACACAACAAAGCAAATCCCTAGAGTCCTCAGAGTTGGGCAAGTGAGGAATTACTGAAGATTACTGGTTCCATCTGGTTTTTTTTTCAGTTTCACTGATTAGGCCACATGCAGCATTAATTCCTAAAGACATTCAATTCACTCCCAGTCCCTCCGTGACAAAACTGAAAAAGGTAGAAAACCATTTGCAAACCCTTTAACCCATGTGCTTCAGAAAATCTATCTTACTCTCCCCCTTTAAGTCTAGGATTTTCTGCCTGACTTATTAAATTGGATTACAACGTCAATGACACAAATTGCTATAGAAGATTATGAACTGCAACACATGAATGAAAACATAGTGTATGTAATGCTATATATTCTTTGGCTGCCGTATGTTAATGAACATAACACGATTGACATGACCACTCAGCAAATATTTTAGTCAACAAATTGAATGCAACAACTTTCAATACCAAAACATGCGTGTTCAGCAGAAACAAATGAAATAGTGCTCATGGATTGTGCTGAAATGTTTATATTCACAGGCTCTTCTTTGAATAAGATTTGTGTAATGTTATAAATGTTTATTGACTGATACCATAGATAACGATTCTTGTATATAACTATGTTACACTTAATTAGCAAAAGCATTTACATTTTATGGCATGGTATATCATTGCAGCATACATTTTAAGTGCTTGTTAAACAAGAAAGAATTTAAGTACAAAAATCTAAAAGAAATAGTTAATTAGTTTATAGACATAATAAATAATAAAATGTTTGAAGAAAATAAGATATGTGACAGGATTGCTGACTTACACAAAGTAAAAAAAAACAATGTTCACTAATTTAGAATTAATTAAGGAGTTTTTTGCAGAATATAAACACATTGTATACATTTTGTCATTTATCAAATGTCAGCATTATAAGGAGTTCTTCCTTCTTGTATGCTTTCATCAGGTACACAGGAGTATATACTGTACCTCCCAACATAGTTGCCCCCAAAAACAGACAAACAAGCCCTGCCCCCGGCCCAACCCTGCCCAGCTCCACACAAGGCAGTCACCTGAAATCAGGTCTGTCCAACCGGAATCGGGACACTTGGGAGGTATGGAGGAGAAGGTCAGGATCTAATACAGGTATTTCCTTGTATTTTCCAGACAATCAGGCTAGCTTTACCTAAGCAAATAACAGCTTCAGAAATGAGCCTCAAGTCTAATACGAAATAAACCACAGGCAAAATTCTGCTTACTATCTTTAGAGACTGGAATGTATCCTCTGTGTAGTGTGAGGAGAGGGCTCAGTTGGTGGAATACCAATGAAACTACAGTTTTTGCTTACAATAGCACTAGTAATTTACGGAAATTCAAGTACTGTTAAAATAAAAGTTAAATAACCCGTCATTCCCATATTTCTACTGGTCAAGTTTTCTATTCAAATATGGATTCTCATATGCCCATTTTAAGTCATCTCTGTGCCACATTATTCATGAAAGCAAATTTAAGTTTGCTATGCTAAACCAAGTTCAAAATGTAATGTGAAGTATCCCAGACTGAAAAATCACAGAAATGTTGCAGGTTTAAAAAATGTAAAATGCATTTATTTCTTTCTACTATTACTTCTATTAGCTCAGGTCTTCCAGTGGTAATAATCTATCAATAATAGCTATAAGCAGAGTCTCTTTGCCTTATATACTGTATTAAGGACATTCTCTCCTGCTAACATTAACATACTGTAGNAGCAGACCCTGAGACATAGAGGGATCTAGAATTGTGGGGCTGTGATATTAACTTTTCAGACTCCTGCAGATTTAAAATAGTGTAAGACTCACAATGCATAGAAAGCGCTTGTCTGTAATATACATTGTAATACAATCACATCCCAGCTACTTGATTGGAATGTATTGAAAGTGCCATTTCTCATAAATCTATATGTGTGTGCAACAGCAGAAAAGAAAATTACATGCAATACAAAATACAAATACAAATGTTTTACTAAGTTTTAGGTTTTTATATAAAGTACAGTATGTACGTAGCCACATGATTTTGTTGTGTAAATAAACATACATCTGGATAATATTTTTCACTTCAATCTTTGATATACATAGGACAAACTATATGTTTGCTGATCTGAAGTGTAGGTAGAAGGTACAGTATGTTTTTTTTAAAATTAAAACTAAAGATTGCTAAATGTCAGCACAGAACTGCTGTAAAATGTTATTCTGCAGAATGAAAATGGTTGTCTGTTAGTTTAATCTGTCCCCATTGGGATCAGAGATTTATTACAGATCTTGCCGCTAGGGCTGCTGAGTTGGTTTTTACACTAGCAGATCCCTAGGAAATCAGGGGATAAATTTGTCTTAGATTTGAAAGCCAATTAGGATTCTTCTCTGAATCGCATGAGAGGACAACTACTTAGGAACAGAATTCGATATCGATGTTTAAAACCAGGGACTGGCAGGGCTAGGTGCCACCTTTCCCCTTACAAGGGATTGTCATAATGCAGTATCTGGCTAGCTTTCAATGCCTGTATTTTTCAGCTCACATTATACAACTAAGATTAATATTAGTGTGTCAAAATCTTAGAACCACAGTAAGACAACAATATAGCACAGGCAGAGATAAATAACATAGTCTAAGAGCAAGGTCAGACTTGTGCTTTTAACATTTTGCCTGCAAAATTGCTTATTTTTCATGTCAGCTCTTCTTAGCAATTATTAAATGTATCATATCTCAGTGAAAATGTTCTTTATAGAAAAGAGTACAACTACTATGTGGAGACATAGTAGGTCCTATTTGTTTATTTCGGCTTTTTCCTATTGGGTGATAAATGAATTTAACTGTATGGTTGGAAAAAGTGATATTTACATCCCAGCTATTATAGGCTATGTAAGTTGACATATTATATGAATATATTAACATATTATATATCATATATTACAGTAAACATTTTTTACTGTGCTTTTCCTATACTTTGGTACCAATGGAGGAGGAGCTTATAATGTGCCTCTTGGACACAGAGGCTAGTAGAGCTAGCAAGAGTGGATTGGTAGGACTTTTGTCCACACTGGTCTGTAACCTCTAAGGCTGGCGTATCAAGAGGGGAGGCTAATCAAAGAGATCCTCCAGTAAAATTTTGTAAGTCAGACTCATGGCATGTGTCAGGCATTGAGACATGGAACAAAAGGATCTCATAAGGTGTGAGAGCACGCCTTAAATCCCACGCTTAACAAAAAATACCATTATTCACTCACTCCCGGGTGATACTGTTCAGCTCCGCAGTACTGAACCTCAAACTGCCGATGAGCCTCCTCTGCCCTGCAGTCAGTTGCAGCCACTGCTCCCTTTGACGAGCTGCGCAGTCTTTTCCATTCTTGCGACTGGGGGCAAGGTGCCTGTTCACTGGTGGTCATGTGGTGGCACAGTGTCGGTTCACTGGTGGTCATGTGGTGGCACAGTGTCAGTTCACTGGTGGTCATGTGGTGGCACAGTGTTGGTTCACTGGTGGTCATGGGATGGCACAGTGTCGGTTCACTGGTGGTCATGTCAGGGAGGTCTGATGGGCTCTCATGACCCAATGGGCTTTTTCATACCCTCCACACGGCTCACTTATCAAACCGCGGGGTGATCCTCATAATAACCAAAGAATAATAGGCATACGGCTCTTTTCGCATCACTAGTGAACTCTTGCTCAGAAAATCCGGATGTGGGTTCTCAGCTTCGTACACCGCGTATCGATCGCAAATTGCTGGACCCCTCTCCTCCTCAGGCTTTGGGTGAGGAACAGGATCAAGGCCTCCACCTCCAAGCCTTTCTTCCACTCATTCCCGAGACCCTCGATCAGCGGGCATAACAGTCTTTCCACTTCATCCTCCCGTCCTCTGAAAGCCACTCTCCCGAGAAGGTCTCTCTCTGACCTTGACCTCTCTGTCTGTGGGTCAGGGACCATTTCTGAGCTATCTGCTGCTACCTCCCTCACCAACCACTCGTGAAGTGATATGTAGGGCACATATCATGACTCCGACAGTGGTCTAAAGTCCATAGTGGCTTGCAACAACGATTGTTACTGAGTCAGCCTTTATCTCCCTCTCCTCACTCTAGCAGCACCACCTGAAGACAAACCAAACAACCACGCTCATTGTACAAGGCAATTTCCTTATATACCCTTCTCCTCAGGCAATGTGGCCTATCACAGACCTGTCACGCAATTTTCATGTGTTTGAGCACTAATTAATACTTCTTCATACTTGTTGTTACCCTTGAGCATGTTGAATAACTGTATCAGAACTTCACCTCTCACCTCTAACCTTTAAGAGTGAACCAGTTACTTCCCTCACTGACCTTTTCAACTTATGAACCATTAACCTAATGTTCCAGCCAGGGGTGTCACAACTGGAGACTCTGAGATTTACACAACCAGACAGAGGGGTATATTTACTAAGAGGTGAGATTGGAAAGTGGGGATGTTGCCCCTAGCAACCAATCAGATTCAAGCTCTCAGGTTCATTTTACACTCTGGAGAATGTCAACTCGACTCTGATTGGTTGCTATAGGCAACATCCCCACTTTTCAATCTCACTGTAATCTTACCGCTTAGTAAATATACCCCAGAGTCTCTAACTATGGAGAGAGATAAAAGTGTAGCAGGATATTTGAAAGTGGTTTGGAGAAGGAGGACAGTCAATTTAATAATATTAACTCACCTAGCCATAAAAAGCCCCTTTGCCCCCATTTGTGAAGGTATAATTTTAGATGTGAGAGGATGAAGGGAAAATTGCAATTAAAGAGTTCAGAAAGGCAGGTAAGTAAAAAAAAAAAAAAAAGAGAGGAGAGGAGAGGAAAACAAATATATTAATTTTTTTCATGAGATTGGAAAGTGATGTCAGAGGATGAGTCACAAAAGCCATTGAAATGAGTTTGACAGAAAAATGCAATTACTTGCTTAATGTAAGAACCATGGCAAAATATCATAACGGCATATTATGTTAGTAGAAACATTTTAGGATGTTATTAACATAAAAATAACTTTGGAGCAAAGAGTTACAGCTGAATTAATGGGTTATTCCCTAAGACTAAGAAAATATTAATAAATAATTATATTCTGGAATTTGGCTGATATAATGTGTGATAATATTATGAATATAAAAACATGCCATATTTAGTAATATAGGGAACGTAGGACATACTTGTAATCCAGAACCTGTCATCTGTTAAAATTGGAATCCTGCTATTTACATCCACTTTAACATTATCATATAAACATTTATTAGTTGTTACTAGAATATAGGATTAGTGATTTTAGTAATGTATTTTATTGATTATTTTATATCTTTAATATAAAAACTATTTCATTTCAGAGACTTTATGGAATTTGGGATATGTAATGAGCATGAATCATATTGTTTTTACTATGGTTAGTATATTAATAAAAGGATGTTAGATTAATGTGCCATTCACAAAAATTGTTTGTCAGTGAAATAAATCCACTATATTGTTATACTGTGAAAATAGTGCCAATACTGTTGTTCTACATTTTTTGTCTATCAAGAAAAGAATCTATTATGGAATAGCAATGGATTCGCAAATGTGTCACTTTTTATGTTAACTATGTTGAACCTGTAGTTAATCAGTACTAACAATTATTGGTACAGTTATAAAAATGTGTGCTACATAACATTTATTTTAAAACTAAACAGTTGTTGTTGTATGCCATTCTGCATCCCCAAGTAACTAAAATTGATTAATTGGTTTGGCTTTCTTATTAATGAAACATATGGGGCTCCATATTCTTAGTATTAACTTGCCCTTGGTGACAAGCTGTGGTATGTTTCTAAAAACAGGAAGATCAAGACAGAAACCCAGATAATACAATGAGCCCTTAAAAATCCCCTGAGTTTAACTCTTATCTCTCAGAAAACAAATTATTGCACTTACCTGTCCTAATGTGCTATAAACATGCTATACTACATGGGTATTAGTATCTTCTTAAAAATGCCAATTTTAACAAGAAAGAGTAAAAGTGAAAGTAGTTAGGGAGCAGAAGGTTTTTGTTCTGTGGCTACTGTAACAGAACATAAAGGCTTGAAATAATGTTTGGTGGATATGAATTTTTTTGTAGGGCAGGGGTATGCAACCTGTGTCTTTAGAGGTTTTGTCCAAAACCCAGCATGGGTTTGTCAGGTATCCACTATGCCTATGCAGTTAAAGCATGCTGGGACTTGTAAAAGAAGCCTGGTTTGGGGTTTGGGGTTTGGGTTTTGAGTTCGGAGAATAGAGTGCCGTAGTAATGTACACAATTTACATAGCGAGCAGAGGGGGACATGTACGTACACAATGTACAGGGGCAAGGGGGAGGTACAGTATGGGCTGGCTTCAGCACTTATTGTATTCAGACTTCTGCACCTCCTTGGATTTAAGCAAAAATGGTGCAGATTTCTTAAGGCAGGGTCCCCTGTGCATATTCCCCTCCCAGTGGGGGGAGTGGTCTGTCCTCCCATAGGAAGGGGAATCGGCCTCTGCAAACTTACCCTGTTTATCTGATGACATCATTCGCTGTATTTTCTAAAGTCTGGATCCTGTCCACTGTGCTAGACAGTGAATGAGCATGCATTTTATATATGTAAACAGATAAGTATACAGAAACCCAATTGTTGTTATAAGAACTAAAATAAATATTATAAAAGGCCTAATTCTTCAAAAAAATGGGAGAAAAACAAATGACTGCCTATCTAAAAATATAAAATATAAAGCTTCAGAGAAATACATAGAGATATATTAATATTCATGCTTGGTATTTTTTACTTTATCTATCAATCAGGAGACCAAGGAAGGTTATTAATCAATATATTAACAGATAAGTATATGCAAAAAAAAGCTGAGAGGAATAATGCAGCAGCCTTGAGAAAGCAAGAACAAACTGGAAGACAAAAATATGCAAGCTAATGTCCAAATTCATATTGGAACTTACAGTCTCAATTCTCCAACACATACTAGAATTCATTTTATTTATAGTCATATAACCTCCAAGCATGCTTGGATTATTTATAAAATTATTTTATGCACATACTTTAAAATTAACACATAGATTCCATTTTCTTGTAATGCCTGAATTAAGATGTATATTGTAATGTTAAGATTCTATAGAAATCTTTGCAAGGATAACATAATGGATCAACACAGAAGATTTAATTAGTTAGTGCTGCCATTTCATATTGCTTGACTTCCTGCCAGATGGCCAGTTTTCATTGTAAGGCATACATGGGTATCAGTGACCCTGTGTTTCCTTAGTGATCTTCATAGATCATTCCTTTTNTAAGTTGTTTTCTGTGTATTTGAATCACCTGGTTAATAGTTTCACCAGAACTTCTTTTTCATGGCATGTTCACAAGGGCCCTGCAGCTAGCTATTTTCAGAGAAAACGTATAAAATATATTCTATTCATATGCTCCTTGGCCCACAAAAATCACTCTGAATCAACTCACATTGATGGCTTGCTAAGTTCTTACTCATTTTAAGAAGTCATATCGTTTTTATTCTCAAGTGTATCATCCAATCTTTCTGTAGCTGAATGTCTGCATAACAGATACCTATGTCAAGAGTTTTAGTAACATTTCTGATAATGATTATTGTTGTTATTATTATTATTAATAACACTACACAAATTAAGCAAAAGTGGTGCGTAAGTGTTATGTTAGTCTTAAGCAGTCATCTGGATCCAGCCCAATATTATTGTAATAAATCAGTGCTTAAAACTTTCATACTATTGGATGCCTGACAGTCAGTGACTACCTAAATGTTTTCGGTTCCAGCACATTTATGTATATGATGTATATGGTGGTATGACATTGTTAAGTCCAAAACTGTACTGTAAGACCCAATTTGAACACAAATTTAAGCTAGTACCAAAGCATCCACAAAATGCAAAAGGGTGAACCCACGAAAGAAAGAAGACCAATCGAATCGAGCAATTGTGGTCCAACGCACAAAGTGTATTTTAACATAAAAAGAATATACTTGACATCCAAAATAGTGATCTCAGCCGAGCATAGATCAGTGCCGCCTAACAGCATCAAATATGCAACCCCAGATTCATGCTAATTTATACAGTTCCCAACAAAACGGATGGTGCGATAGTATCCTGTGTCCAAATTGGTGTCTTTTTAGCTCACGGCTCATAGAGCCACATATAAAAAGACCCGAGCTGTGCTGTGCCATAATAGACGGGAAAAAGCGCACTACCCGATTTTTGCTGTCTTCATGGCACATTGAATCTGCCCCTAAGAGAGAAGGCCATCCTGCAGCATTTGTCTATTTAATGGCTTGATGATGAATGAAGAATTGTCATCTGTCAACTGTTTTTACCTTTTGAGAGCAAACAAGTTGTACATTCATAGTGAATATGGTCTGTGATCAGACATTTACAAAACAAGAGACAGGTACTGACAGCAGTGACAAGCTAAAAACACATGAATGAGTAAATTGAACATAGTTGGAGCTTAGGGAATATTGTTCTGCAAAAAGAGAGAGGGACACTGACCAATTGGGGACTTAACTCCAGCTAATTTGTTCCTGTTCACAGCCATTATGGTCAGAAATTGCACACAATATAGTAAGGTTTAGACATAGTTACAGTGTATCAAACATACAGTTTAAAAACTAACACATAAATGTTTACAAAAGGAATCTTTCGGAATATTGTTCTTTGTCTGGGCAATGTATTTAGGAAAAATTCCAAAAACCTTCGTTGATTTTTGTTATTTTATTGTATTTGTAATGTATGGTTTTCTTTTACGCATAATAAATATTTGATTGCTCATGTTGCCAATTGCTCTCTCCAAACCCAACAAAGATGCATCATTTTCTTTTTCAAAGGACGGGAGCAAAACCAATAAAATAATCTGTATAAAAACTATGCACCAACAAATCACATAGTGGGATTAGCCCTCCTGACACAATAGCATTTAACTTGCTAGCCCTCTTCTGCTATGTATCTGACATGCTATTTAATCAAGATTAATATGTATATAGGAGTTTAAATGCAAAATGTACTTTACTTTACCCTCCTTTACCTTCCTAGAAAGTCAGATCCCTCCTTCCATCTTACATTTATTTGCTGATACATACAGTGCCTGGCTAAAGGTTGCCAGAAAAAAATGTATGCATAAGGGACCGGATCCAATTCTCAGCGGACAGTATGTGCGTGCATACTTCCCTCACTCATGAGGAAAAGGCAGGGGTATAGGAGCTCTTACTCAAACCCAACCTCCATTCTGTCATTTAAATATACTTTCACTGCCTATGATATGCTAGGGGCTCTGCCAGTGCACATCTGGCATGTGCACAAGTCAGTTAATGTTGTAATGCTGGATCTGGTCCAAAATTTCCAAATATCTGACCTTCTGGCTATACCCAAAAATTTTACCAGGCTTAGACAATCAGGACTTTGGGGGCAATTTACCAACAACCGTATTTACAAAAAACAAAACCTTGTTTTTTAAAGATTTTTGTATTAGTTTAAAAATTTACATCCCGACGAAAAAATAGAATTAAACAAACATAGTAAGAAAACCACGAGTGCCAGCATGATCTGTCACTCGCTGTTGCTGCTGGAACAATTCTCCCTGCTCCATATATAATAAGCTACATCAACAAACACACATTCATAACAAACTAGAACAGATAAAATAAATAAAAATGAGTATTACTGATCACAGGTATAGATTACATAAAGCCTCATGACACTGCTGTCAAAGGAGGTAAGGGGGTTGGTGCAACAAGATTTACAGCAATGTAAATATATATACTGTGTATGTGTGTATATATATATATATATATATATATATATATATATATATATATATAGGGAAGGTTGAAAATTGTATTACTTTCACTGTTAGCTGTATTGCGGTTGGCCCTGAGGAAAATCGCCTAGATGGCGTTTGAAACGTTGGCCTATGTAGATGAATTTTGCATTAATAAAGGATTAATTCTTATGAACTAAGATACCGGCTTATGAGCGTACTGGAGTGCCCTTCACAACCTTCCCTGCATTTATGATTAAGGAGCACCATAAACGCAAGTACCTTTTATTCTCGGGAGTGACAGTATTTTTGGCCTATATATATATATATATATATATATATATATATATATATATATATATAATACAAACTGCTGTAAAACCTGGCAGTTTATACAACTATCTTCTGACATAACATACAACACTGGCAGTAATATTTGTAAAATAAAAATATTTCCTAAAGACTCACCATTATGGAGAATCGCGTTGAGGGGTCTGTTGCTTTCCCTGTGACATTGAATGCTAAGAAATGGCCGACCTGGAGTGATCACTCCCCACTACAAGCCCTGTATTCATTCGGGCTACAACTCTGCGGTCTGCTTGAACAACAGCAGACTTGATAATTGTGCAGATTAGAAAACATACGGAGATTGATCCTGAACATTATATGGGGCCCCATTTATAGAGCACTGTTATATTAATCATTAACCATTATTTATTTTTTTCAATGTATTTTATGTATATTTTATTCTATTGTGCTAATTTTATTACTGTTATGGAGACAATTAGGAAAAACATGGATTTTTATTAGGTGTAATACAAAGAAACTTCCTTTAAGAAGAACACTCTTTCCTTTTCTGCACTCATTCTAAGTGCACACTGACTTTTTTGTGACCCAGACACGGTATTCTACAATTAATGGTGACATTAATACTACACTATTTTGGCGCGACTTTTTCTTTTCTTGCTTTGCCAATACTCTTTTTTGCGAATATTATGTCATGGTCTTAATACCATAATATCACTACACTGACTCGAGTGTCCAGAAGGTCTGTGTATTTTTATGTTGTTTGATGATCTTTGTGCTTTGTCAATAAATTTATGAAGCTGATGTCATCATGGAATTGTCATTGTCAACAGCTGACACAACGGATAACTTGATAGGTTAGTCTGCCTTTTTTCTGTGTTACAAAAAGCTCCATCCAATTCAGTATGACCTATGAATGTTAGACTGGGGTCTGGGTTTCTGACTACTTTTGAAAATTCAATCACTGTTCACATTACCTCAAATTAGCTGTCATTTTTAATGAAAAGCCGGCTGCAGTAAAAAAAGCCGGCTTCTAAACTCAGTGTGAACGCTCCATTTACAGAAATTGCTGACCACTGCGAAAAAGGGGAGTGGCCATGGTGGGATGGGTGTGGTCTGGGCTTGGGGGGCAGAGTTTGGGCGGATGTGTATTGAAGGTGTACTGTAGTCAGAGACAGGCTGTTAGAGGGCCTGAATGGTTAATTGATGAGGCTGGGGCAGGGTGTTAGAGTGAGCCAGCTTGTAAAGGGTGTGAGCCAGGGATGAGGCAGTTTGTTTACATGGGGGAAGGGGGGAGAGAGAGAGAGACAGGCAGTATGAGGGACAGAGGCTACACAGCACATGTGCAAAGGAAACTTTAGCACTTTACCTTTAAATGACTTTTTACAGCCAATCACAGCACATTTTCTGAGTAATTATGTGTACTGGTATCAAAACGCTTTTTTTTTTTTTTTTACCAAAAAAAGCCAGCTTTTTCTGCTGGTCTGAACAGTCTATTTTTCAAAGCCCCTCAATATCCCGGCTCTACACCTTGGCTCTAAACCCAGCTTTTTCAAGACTGAACGTGGTATTAAAGAAGACTACAGAATATTATTGTACAAAGTGTTATTTTTTATAAGACCTTTTCTTTCCAAATGTTTAGGATTAACTCAACTCACTTGTTCGAAATGTGGTAGATATATTGGTGAATATATTGTATGTAGCTGAACTCACTGGGTGGCTGTGAAAGCTTAGTTTGAAACTGTCTACTGCCAGAATATTAAATCTTATCATGGAATTTTATATTCGATGGCAACAAAAAAAATACTAACAATAAAAATAATATATTATATATCCACATTCTACTTCTAATTAAGGAATGATTCCAGTCTGCAGAAAATGCATAATTTTTCGCAGCCTGGATTTGGAAAGTGGCGGAAGCATACTCACTCTATTCTGCATCCACTAAATAAAATTCCATACACTATGCAATTTGCAATATATTAATTATCACATAGTTCACTTCACAGTTCACTTACCAGGACCCCGTACAGGTTGAACTCATCATGGTCTCTCTTCCTATCTGAGACCGTGGTTTTCATTCTGCATCCAGGTCACTTTGATCCACTCTGAACACAGCGACATCTATTGCCCCACATCACCCAAAACTGAAGCATGACAGACATGATTAAATTGGTCTTGAGTGGTGCAATATCACATAACTATACATCTGTTATTATGAATAACCACTGCTTGCATATAGAAGGAAAAACAAATCTTTTATTACAAGTTAATACAAAGTTGTCAGTATCGGAAAAATTATTATTGTATGTTTTGCTTCATTATAGATATTATGCCCAAGTGGGAAAAAATGTCATTGTTATTTTAAACTCAAAGTTTAATGTGTTTCAACTATCTATCAATCTAGTCACTAAATCTGAATTTCTAGAGACATCCAATGCCATTATACCAGTCTCATATCTGTCTCTAGAAGTCTAGCAGTTTACATTGAACAGTAGCAAGACAGGTAAAGAGTTTAGGGGGTGTATTCAGTATAGTGTTCAGTATTCAGTATAGTTTTGTGTAAAGCCACATATTCACTAAGCATAAAACAAACCCTGGATTTACTATTCATCATTTTGTAAAGCTGCCAAAAATGTCAGAAAACGGCAAACAACAAAAGGGGTTGTAGAAACTCACCTCTCTAAACATAAAAAATACTCCTCTTTGTAAAAGTAAATGTCAACCCCCTCCTCACTTTAATCATACTGGTGCTTGTAGAAGTACAATTTCCAGCATGGCCATTTATACCAGGGTATGCAGCAATTGGTGAACCAAAAGGTGCCAAATTTCCCTATATCCACTAAGTAAAGTTACCTGTTCTAAAGAGATTGATTGATAAAAATCTAATTAGAGTAAACCACTTCTGTAGAATACACTGATGATAGAAGACATTATCTTATCAACAGTTTATTCTTCTGCATTATCGCGAGTGAAGAGCAGGGATGGACATGGCGTTGAAACATGGTGTTGAAACCACATTTTAGTGATCAGACCCCTAGATTTACATAAACCATGCAATCAACAACAGGATTACAGTTTAACAAGCTCAGCTGAAACTAGGAAACATTTCAAGTATATTTCTAGTGTTTAGTGATATTGCTAAACCGAATACAAGTTTCACACAAATATTTTTGCCATCGTGAAATATCAGTGCAAAAATGAAAGTTACCTCTGCAAAGCATCATTATCTTTATTACATAATTCAAAAACAAAAATATTATCAATGACAATATCAAAAATTGTTTAGACAGTGAAATCTTATTTTTTATGATATTGATGCAAAACTTGAACTATGTTGTTACAGTATTTTTTTTTATTACAGATGCATAAGAAAATAAGTAAAAGTTAAAACCTTTTTGGCACCTGTCTTTATATATCTTTGCAATTTCTGTCTGTTTACCTAATTTGTACATGATAATAGCTTAATCCAAGACGAAAGAACATAACTTACTAAAACTGATGAAATAGGTTGGAAGTAAAAGAAAAAAGGGACCAAATCTAAACCTGGGCTAAACCATGTTGAACTGCAAGGAGGGATATATATAAAAGACGAGAAAAAAAATATTTACCATGTGATATTTTGCATCTAAAATGTAAATGAAACTCTTTGGTATTTGTGAACAATAAACAGTGCAGCCAGTATTTTTAATGCTATCTTTTTAAGTTTGTTTGAACCCTTCACTTTGCAGCTTGGTATGTCCAGGTGCTGATTTGCACTTTTTGGTTAAGAGCTTTTACTGACCCCATGCACCAGATCCTGATCTCTGCAATTACATGTACAGATTCCTACATGAATTCTGCTCCATGACACAACTTATGTAAAGTTTTATAACTATCACTTTACAGTCTGAAAGATGCAAACATTGAATAAACATACAATATAGAGCGCTATGAAATATAAAAGCCTTTAAAGAATAATTTAAGTGTAAAGAATGCAAAATAAGTAATATGGGGTACAAAAACTATATTCAGTATAATACAATATTTATTTCTCCCTAATTCTGCTCATATTATATCCTAAAATAAGCTTTTATATCCTACCAATTACAGGATTTGGTATATGGCTTCATAGGTATATGATGTTTCCTGCACATTTCTTCCTCATCTCTCTTGCTCCTTGTGATGCAGAGCAGGTTGAAAAATAATGGACATGTGGGACACTGACGGAGATGGACATGTGCCCACCATCACCTGACCCTCATTGCAATTATTCATTAACAGCGGTTAACACATCTAAACATAGTAATATCATTCTGTGGATGGTTGTGATTCATTGTAAGAAGTAGTAGCTGTGTGGATTGCTGTGATTCTATGCAGATTCTATTTAACACATATGGGTCTAAGTTGTTTGTTTATAATGGAAGTGCTTGAAAAGTGCACTATAGACTCACACGCTGAAGCTTCAAGTCCTCTTTCATACAGAACGGAATACTTTTGGATTTTAAGTGGTCTGGTCTGATATGATATGATAGGTCTTCTAAAGTTCTCAAATCTGGATACAGTCCCATATTTTTTTGAAAAATAATTTCATATGCTAGTAGCATTAATGCCTCAGAGCAGTAAGGCTGTAAGTTCGATTCGCAAGACCGTATCTGTGTGGAGTTTGTCTGGTGTTCCAGGGTTTGCTAAAAACATAGCGGTAGTCATGAGGGTGTATATGTAGGCCATAGTCAATTCTAATGAATTGATACTAACTAAAAAAAAAGTTTCCACTTGCTAATCTCTATACTTCTCTGTACTTAAAACAAATAGTTTGATAGAACAACAGTCAATGTCTAATTGATTAGAACTATCAATATCAAATCAGTATAGGCTTGACTTCAATCAACTGTTTGAAGGAAGTAAACAAAAACATTGACAAAGGTTCACCCTCTAAACTTTTTAAACTATACAATTTTAAATGTATATATATATATATATATATATATATATATATATATATATATACATATATATGTAAGTTTTAAAAATGGACAATAATGCATGTGTATGTATGTCCTTTGCTCATGTGTCCACATACCAGATATATATCAGATGTTATGTGTCTTTAGCTTGGGGCTGTTGAGTAGATTGACAGATATTGGTAGATGTGAGCATTGATAGATAGAATGAGATCTATATCCTTTAAAAATGCAAAAAAAATGCATATTTAACAGGATTATATAAAAATCCATGACAATGCTGGATTTTTATTTTATTTTTCAGAGATAGGATATATTTCTAACAAATATAAAATTTGTGACTGCATTCAAAACGGCATATCCTCCTTCCAGCCTGGCAGAAGGCGGATGTCCAGGGGACAATTACCGCTGGAGTAAAATCACTTTGAATGTCTACTTACTGTCATCAGGTAAACAATACATAACAATAGTGGGTTAAGAAGAATAAGATAAAATATACGCACTGCGTATAACCTAGAGCTGCATTTTTTTGGCCAAAAAACGCAACTGTGGATTGTGCGCAAAAAAGCGCAATGCACAAGCATTCACGGCCAGGGCAGTTTAGCGTCTTGCGTTTTGATGGAATTTTTTTTTTCCATTTGTGGCAAAACTGTGGGAACAATGTAAAATCAATGTAATGTATATGCTTATTTGGTCAACTTAAATATAATAAATGACCTGCTTTGGTAAAGTTAGTTGAACTGTTTCCTTTACAGCACTGACATTACATTTTATACTTTTTATTCTTCACTTTTTTTCCAGTAACATAAATAACTTAAGACCAAAAAATTAAGATGCTGTAGGACTGTTGCCATTTCCCTAGCATTATCAAATATAAATGAAATAAGCCACTGAATAATATTATACAGTCCCACAGAACTCGTAGCTGGAAACAATTATAATGTAAATCATTTCAGTCTTTTACTGTCAATAAAAAGTGCACATTGTCCAATGTAAAAGCTGGTACACGAGTTGACACATCAAAAATGCAACACTGCACAACACAGTTTACAGGCAGTATAGGCCAGGGAACACTTCCTACAACTATTGCTAACTATCAGCAAAGTATAGGAAATAGAGCAGTTGCACCATCCCCTGGCAGCCGCAAGCAAAAAGCTGCAGATGACCAATAATCGCAATGCGCAGCGCTAAACGCAACAACAGGCACGCCCCGAAATCTCATTAAAATATCCTGGCACGCCCATTAATCGCAGTTCAAAAAACTGAGGCACAGAGCCCTGTAGTCGGTAATGTGCGCCTGATTAGCGTGTGATTCAAAGTTCTGTGCGCATGCGCAGTGCGGAAAAACGCAAAAAACGTTGCGCACAGCGCCCACATTCAGCCGCAATGCGCAACTTAGGATCAGCTCCAATATGCCTAAATATATAAATACTTTAATTAAGAAACACTTAAATTGAACAATTATCTGTTAATTGTTGCTTGTCTGTTATCTGAACCATGTTGCAACATAAGGGGTCTGTTTTTACAGATTAAGCTTGCCTCCCCCAGTAGTTTAATGTTTGGCTTTGCCCAGGTCTACACTTGCACTGGTTTTGCCCTTACTCTCTAATTCTGCATTAGCACTGACTGCTGTTGCGCTCACAGCAGCACTTACTGTTCACTTTCTGATTGTAATATAACGGAACACTAAGAGGTTTGCACAAACACCTTTATTTACGAACAAAGCAGATGCAATTGTAAACCTTAGTAAGTCCATGATGCCATGGGGCTGAACCAGAGTAGCGCATCCACCTGAAAAACAGCAAAAACGGCTTTTTAACTAACCTTAAATAGCTTAAATAGCAGACAGATAGGTGCCGAGCTTCTGACATAAGGAGCGCCTATTTAAATGAGGGATGTCTGGACTGATCCGAGCTCACTGCGGCCGCCAAAATATCTGGATCAGCCCAATGTAATGGGTGCAAATTATCTTTCATTATTTTGCTTTTGCACATACTACATATCTTTAGGAGTAATATTAGTAATATGGTAATTATTACTGAATTTGGAAACTTTACAATTGAACTATAATTGTGTTTTCACAATTGAAATGAAGATTAAATGTGCTCAAAGTTATTATGTGAAAACTGATTTAGAGTTCATAGGTGACGTTTCCCAGCTCAACTTCAGTTTACAAATGAATTATAAAGCTACTGTATGTAGTTTGTGTGTTCTTTGTGCAGAAGCTAAGTGATTCCCTGCATGCAATAGAATTTTAATGATTTTAACCCTCCAATTGCATATATACAAATGCATAACAAATTAAACTGCCACCATTTGTATTATAATTATTTTTTATTTCAGCTATGGAATATATGTGTATGTGTATGTATATATATATATATATATATATATATATATATATATAATTTTTATTTATATTGATATATTTTATATTATTATATTTTAATCAGCAAAAGTATAAAATGGAAAACTGTGTAAAACTTGGAGATGCTCAGTCACCTCATTATGTGCTGGCTAATGAAAGTCCTTCATGCATATAATGTGATATGGTTATATTGCTAGAGCAGGAATAAAGCTGTAAATATGACCTTTACCTAGATACACAGTTATGATAGGCAGCTGACCAGTAAGTCCTAGCATTAAGCAATGCCATGAAGCTTGGACCTGTATCCTGTGTGCATGTCTGTCAGCCCCTGCACTGATACACTGAACGCCAGTATAATGACATGAGAGGACTATGCATTAGCAGCTACTAGTGTGTGCAGACATAAGGTATAAGGCAGGGGTGGGCAACCTGCGGCTCTCCTGGTGTTGGCAAACTACAAGTCCCAGCATGCAAAGCATGCTGGGACTTGTAGTTTGACAACACCTGGAGAGCCGCAGGTTACCCACCCCTGTACTAGAGGATTGCTTTACCCCAATATACCACCCCCCTCTATGTAGAACTACAACTCCCAGCATGTTTTACCTGCAGACATAGTCCATACCTGGCAAAGCAGGTTGACAACACCTGGAGAGCCGCAGGTTGCCCACCCCTGGTATAAGGTGTCCCACATAAGGGCAGAGTGCGCGCTGCGGGGGACAGAGGGATCTGGAGAAGGTGAGGAGGGAGTTGTCTGTGGCAGAGGGCGGGAAGGATGAGGGGCGGTCCTGTGATGTCATGGGGAGGGAGAGAGCAGCTCCTCATCCTCTTGCTGAGTGCTGTGTAGTATTCCTATGTCACGCTGCTGTCAGGAGTCATACAGCAGAGGAGGATATCCCAGGGGAGGGAAAGAGATGACCGAGCCATACAGACAGCGGGGAAGAGTTACATAGAAAAGGACTTTATTCCAAGACCCTCAGCAGCCATCTGTGTCTCCGTGCAGCCAGCACCGGCGCCTGCATTCAGCACCACACAACTAAGGACAGTTCCCAGCACGCTCCATAGTGATCCATAGGCTGTGTACTGTATATTCTCCGGGGGACCGTGCAGCACAATGTACCAGGGACATATTCAGGTAAGGTTACATCATGCATTCTCTCTATGTGCACAGTGGAGTAAACACTATTAGCACTGAATGCAACAGGCGATAACTTGCATCAGCAGAAGTCTCTGAAACTTATGCTAAAGTTTCCCTGCATTGGCCACTTATACTATTCCTGTGTGTACAGTGTATTATGCACTATACTGGGTCCATGGTGTATGTCAGCTGAAGGGCAAGCAGTACTCTATAGTATTTCTGCTACAACTTCATTACACACAGCAGAAGCCAGTGTGAGCAAATCAGTGTGATATGGAGAAATGTACTATTAGATGGATCTGTCTTCTGCACTATACATTATTTAGGAAATGGCTAGGAATGCCTTTAATATTTCAGCAGGGTATTGTTATTTTGTTTTGGAAAGGAGTGTGGCTATTTTAAAATGCAAAGCACTAGTATTCAGTGTATGGTGGCATCTCCGCAGGCTGCTGCGTGGCACAGGTGGGTAATACTCACACCCAAAATATGCCTTAAAAGTTATCCCTTTGCTTCCTGAAGCTGTAACCTTGACTCACAGTATCCCAGAAATGGATTAGAAACCCAAGCTCCATAATGCTGCAACACTGGTACACCATTGTGCCCATGCCAAGGGAACCCTATGCTGAACATTACACTATTGTGCCCATGCCAAGGGAACCCTATGCTGAACATTA